>JAOTRH010006247.1:0-23701 GCA_034768845.1 Heliamphora exappendiculata
TATTAATCAAACTAACTGAAATATTATAATTTTTTTAAGAATATTATAATATTTATATAATATTCCAATAACAAATACTTTATATTGTATATTAAAACTTTTCTCTTGAATAGAAAATGAATAAAATTTATAGTTAGAAAAATCGAACGAAAATCCTAACCAAGTAAAATTTTTTGTAGAGGATCAGGATTGGAATCTACTGGTCTCGTCCAAGCTGGCTGTAGCGTCATGGGAGAATGTCACGTGTGAGCCTGCACAAGAAATTGGTGAGAAGCCCGTCGGTGACTTTATACCGGTGAACCCTTTGACGATCAAATCAGGCAAGAGATTCTAGGGAGAAGGAAGAGCTTGAGAATAAATTTCAGTAGAGCTTTGGCTTAGTAAAAGAGAGCATACCTTTTGGTCCCAGATTGTTAGCTATTTATAGATAGAAAGATAGTTGACCCGCTCATGGAGTCCGACCCGACCCGAGCTGGTCGGGTCGTACCACTTCCCTTTGATCAATGGATAGCAATTAATGTCCTGAGAGTGACTTATCAATGCTATCATTGAATATCTCTGCAAGATATCTCTGCAAATGCCTTTTATCGTGTCTAGATGTCCATCAGTATTCAGGTCTAGCTTCAGGCGTAATTTGGGCTATGGCTAGGCCATCCTTAGTTGTCTATTATACCCCTGAGTTAGCTTATTTATTACCAGCATTTCATTATCGTACCACCTCTCTGATCCGTGTACCGCGGGACATAATTTCAACCGTCATCTATTCGGCTCGGCCAAGGGATCGAGCACTTTGTTTTGCTCGGCAATGAATCTTGAGCATCCTCATAGTGGTGAGGAGCACAATGTCTTCGGGATTTGGGGGCCGAAGTCTTGTTAAGCTTGGCCCTTACGCCTCAAAGTCCCTGGAGCTCGAACACACTACCATATAGCTCGGCCTATCACCCGAACTGATGTGGTTATGCCGAGGAACGCACGCGCTGACGTGGACTGCTTTGTCGTACAGCCTCTCATGTGTGCTCCACGTGTCCCAGGTCTGAACTTGATCCCCCTCAATTGCCCCAATCGTCTTGCAATTGCCCCAATCGTCTTGCTGCTGCTCGGAAACTCGAGCGGCTGGAGGGTGATGCAATGTTCTTCCTTGATTTATCACTTTGCCCTTTGGTCGAGAGGCTTGTTGAGCAAGCTTCGCTGATATACTGTCCGTTAGCTGTCTTTTCCGCCACGTGTTAAATTCCTACCGGTTCTACGAGGCATTTAACGCGTGCATTGAATGCGTACGGTGTTAGCTGTACCTTGGGTACTGAAACGTCGCTGGAATGTCGGCCGTCGTATCAATAAATGTCAATCATTAGGGTTTATGACGACGGTTAGGGGGCTCGAATCACTGTGCTCGAACACCGCTCTAGCTTTTCTTGTCAATCCGAAGGCTGAGATTGTTCGGCGTATTTAATTTTGCTCGGATATACGCTTTAGCTCTTTTGTTCGGCCCAATTTTGCCCAGCGAGCATTAATTCCCCATTTAATGCACACGGCGCGCTCCGCCCTAGACGCCGTCTGTTGGCGCTTCATTCGAAAAGGAGGGGAGAATATAAAAAGGGGAACGTTCCCCTTTTTCTCCTCTTTACAAACTTCAGGCTTCCAAACCTTGGGTGATTTCTGGCAACCTGTTCCTTCTTCTCCAGCGGCTGTTTCTACCAAATCAACAGTTTTCCAGTTCTCTGCACGCGGTTTTCGCCAAGGTAAGCCTCGAGTATCCCTTACAACATCTTTCCTCATTCACTATTTCTTCTTTATGGCCTTCGTGTCACCGTGACGTCTCCACGGTTCATGGCGGTGTTATCCCCATCGATGGTGGCACCCTCCACCGTTGATGGTGGCTGCATTGCCGAGAATGCCCCCTCTCATGAAGAGTCTTTAGCAACACTGAAACGCCCCTATTTTCTTCTTCTTCTTCTTCTTCTTCTTATTCTTTTTTTTTTTTTTTGAAAAGAAATGGGTCGGTTAGCAAGGTATGTTGACTCTCCGGAGGCTTTGTCCGAGCTTCGCCGGGCTAGGTCTATCCCCGCGGATGTCACCATTCGCCAGGCAACTGAGCAGGAACACTAGACTACGAAAGAGTCCGGAGGAGTCGTCTTCCCTCTTGTGGCTCTCTTGGAGTCCAAGCTAGAGTTTCCCCTCCCGAGTATCAACAGGGAGGCTCTGGCGTTCTACCGGTTGTGCCCGGCACAGCTCACCCCTAACGTCTTTTCGATCTTAATGGGGGTAGTCTTACTAAATCGGAACATGGGCATCAACATTGGTGTCCAGGAGATTCAATATTGCTACTCCATAGCAGAGATTGCCTGGGGTGTTAACAAATATTACTTCAAAACTAAGGAAGGCCGTTAAATAGTGCTGGACTTGAAGAACTCCCATAAGGGAGATTTAGAAGACTTCATCGTGGTCAGGGGCAACTGGCAGCTCGGCCCTGGCATCCACGATCCTCGAGCAAGGCTATGCCCAGTTAATCCGGGCTCCCCAGGTAGCCGAGCTCCATCCGTAGCTATTTTCTTTTGTTGATCTTTACAGCCGTTTACTGCAATACCACCGCTGCTCGAGACAGGAAGGACATGAGGGACGGGTGAATTAATATTGACCACCTCAGGCGAGTCCTCGACTAGGATAAAGAGGTGAGGTCATTCAGACGTTTATTCAACGGTGCCCCCATCCGTCCTGACGAGCTCAGCATCCGGATTGTCCGGGTAGAGGAGGAACAAGCCGAAGAAGGCCAGAGCAACAGAGCCTTGACGTCTAGTACAACAATCAGGCGCCGACATTCGAGGTTTACTTCTAGAAGTCGTTCCTCCTTCAAAGGTCCAGATATGTCGAGGGGGACCTTTTGGATGTTTTGCTCGGCTCAACCACCTCGGCTGGACCGAGCTTGCCAGCCGCTCTGACCACAACAACCGCGCAGACAACCGTGCAGACGGAGGCGTCTTTCGCGGCAGAACCAATTCCCCTTCCTCCGGCTGCCCCACAGACCAGGAAGAGGGTCCCAGCACAGCAAACCGCCAATCAGCATATCAGGCGCCACATCGAGGAATCCTCTACCCCACATGTTCCGAGCAGTTCTGGGGGCGCCGAGGTAACAGAGGCATCCGTCCTATCATTCTCTCCCACCTACCGCGGCAGGGCCCTCACCGTTAATGACTCTATGCATGAGAGCCATAACGTGGGCTAGGCGTTGGCTAAGAGCCTGTGCCTACCCAAGGACAAAGTAGAGTATGCGGCCATCTCCGATGCCGCGCTGACCAAAAAGGCCGCCCAGCATATCATTGTGGTAAGTGGTCCTCCCGAACTCTTAGTACTTGTTTCTTTACTCCTCGTTTTTATTTGCCGAGCTCATATTTTCTTACTGCGCAGGGCCTGCAAATGGGCATCAAGGCTTCTGATCGGTGCAAGAAAGTACAGGAGAGGTACAACCACATGTACACCGAAGCCTTAAAGAGCAAGGAGGACGTCAAGGTCCTGCAAGCACAAGTGGGGGAAGCAGTCAAAGCACAGGAGGACGCCAAACTCCGTTTTTCGAGGGCGGCGGAGTCACTGAAGAAGCATGAGGCCAACCTGGTTTCTGTACTTGCACAGCTCGAGAGATCGAGGAAGTCTGAGGAGGCACTACAACGAGCGTACGCCGACCTTCAAGAACTCAATGCTCAGATTGCCCGGGCCAAATTCAACGAAGGCTACGACAAGGCTGGGGATGACTATGCTGCGCAAGTAATGATGATGCAGAACCCGTTGTTCAAGATGGGTTGGGACGCTGCTCTGAATGCTGCATCCGTCCCCGAAGACTCCAACCTGCATTTGGAGATTCCTTGGCTCCAGCCGAGCATCCCTTTCCCAGGGAGGCTCGCTCATCTTCTTGGGCGGGCCACGCTTCCTGGGCAGGTCCTCGAAGTACCTCCTCTCTCCGAGGTCACAATTCCTCCTCCACCGTCCGATCAAATCCCTCCGCCGCCGCCACCACCTTCTGAGCACGGGGTTGGCGAGCCTGAGCAGCAAGAAGGCTTTGAGGAGCTTGATCCCCTCTGGCCAGAATCTAGCCACGCCGACCTGAACGCTCCGGTGGACCTCACAATGGAGGAAGACGAGGACGACCAAGCTAAGGAGGTTGGTGCTCATGAGGGGCAGGCCGAGGAAGGAGCACCGAAGGAGACCTTGCGCGGCCTATCCCTTCCCCCACTTTGTAGCTCAGTGATAAATTTCCTTTTCCTTTTTTTTAATTTCTCGAAGTCTATGATGCACGGCCTCGTTCCGTTCTGTGAGGTCGGCTCGCTCTGGCTGTATTGAACAACTTTATATTAATGAATTCGCAAATCAATTTCCGAGCAAGTATTCTAGCGTGTTTTCTTGTTCAGTTTCAATTTGCTTTGTATTGTCATATCCTCATTGCTTTTAATTTTTTCGCAAGTTTATGGAGCTCGGCCTCATTCTACTAGGTGAGGTCGGGAAGTCTCCAAATATATTGGGATTGTACCGAACTGAGATGCCTAACAATTTAATTACCCGAGCATCCTTTATTCATTGAAGTTGGCTAATATATAACCGAGCAAGTCTCAGAGGTCGGCCTGGCCTTCGCCGTTTGTCCAACTTGGATAATATTAGCCGAGCTTAAGCTCTTCTTTCTATTTTGGTACTCACATTACGAGTAACACCTGAACACTTGTGCCCCATGTTCAAATGTAGAAATCTCAAAATTAGTCCTTCGAGGTCGACTTTGGCCTTTTGTGCCTGGTCGTACCAACGCTGTCCAGCCGAGCTGAACTCCTCTTAGCCTGGTCAGGATTGCAAGTCATCCGAGACTTGTTCTGCCGCCAGGCTAGGATTTTCTTGCTCATGCGTGATTTTAAAGTCACCGGGACTTTCGTGCGTAGTCGAGCTTAGGCTTTCTTGCCCAGGCGTGACCTGAAGTCACCGGGACTTTTGTGCCTATCCGAGCTAGGGCTTTCTTGCCAATGCGTGACATAAAGTCACGGGGACTTTTGTGCCTAGCCGAGTTAGGGTTTTCTTGCCCATGCGTGACTTGAAGTCACCGGGACTTTTGTGCCTAGCCGAGCTAGAGCTTTCTTGCCTAGGCGTGACATAAAGTCACCGAGACTTTTGTGCCTAGCCGAGCTAAGGCTTTCTCTTCGGTGGCTTCAATTACGCATAACTGTTGGAAAAACTCTCTTTATTCGTAATCCCGAACAAATGTACATTTGAGACTTTAATGATAAAACTTCCTCGGATTATGTGCGTTCCATGGCCTTGGGATCTGCTTTCCTTCCATATCTTTGAGTCTGTAGGCCCCCGTGCCAGCAACTGATGTGACTTTATATGGACCTTCCATAGGTCGGGCCTAGCTTTCCATTGAGGGGGTCCTTTGTATTAAGGAGGACCTTCCTGAGGACCAGCTCGCCGACCTGGAAGCTCCTTTGGTTGACTCGTCTGTTGTAGAACTTTACAAGTTGCTGATGATAGGATGCCAGTTTGACCAGAGCTTGCTCTATTCTTTCCTCGGTAAGGTCCAGGTCTCGAGCAATGTTGCGGTCATTATTCCCGAACTCGAAGGCTTCAGTTCTGATCGTAGGCACGCCGACCTCCAAGGGGATAACTGTTTCTAAGCCATAGGCCATGGCAAATGGAGTCCCCCCAGTAGAACTACTAGGAGTTGTTCGGTAGGCCTATAGCACGAAGGGAAGTTCGTCTGCTCACTTTCCCTTGGACTTCTCTAATCTTCTCTTCAGCTATGAAAGAAGTATTTTGTTCAAGATTTCTGCTTGACCATTGCTATGGGGAAACGAAGGCGTTGAAAAGTAAATCTTTATGCCAAGGCCCGAGAAAAATGTCTTGAACAGATTGCTGTCGAATTGCTTCCTATTGTCAGCAACAATGGCACGCGGAATACCAAATTTGGTGATGATATTCTTCCACAAAAACTTCTTTGCGTCCACATCTCTGATGTTGACCAAGGGCTCAGCTTCCACCCATTTGGAAAAATAATCTGTAGCTACCATTAGAAACGAGCTGAGTTCGGGCTGGTGATCGGGCTCGGCTGACTACCTGTGCAAGGGAGCAAATCTCTGACACTTCTCACACTTCTGTGAGTATAACTGGGCATCTTTTTGCATGTAGGGCCACCAGTAGCCCTGGCTCATTGTTCGGTGTGCCATAGATCTTCCCCCGGTGTGAGCTCTGCATATCCCTTCATGAAGCTCAAACAAAAAGTCTTGGACTCTGCTCGGATGAACACATAGTAGATAGGGACCTGCAAAAGACCTCCTGTACAACTGACCCTTAGCAGATAGCCAAAAACGTGTAGACTTGTATCTGATCTTATGTGCTTCATTCTTGTCCTCTGGGAGTTGGCCATTACTGAGGAAGCTGACGATGGGATCCATCCAGCATGGCTCCTGATCTTCTTCGATAGCACATATTTGCCGAGTAGTAGTGTCAATGCTCGAGCCCTCCTGCTTCTGCACTTCCACTGTTCTCTTTAGCCCGAGCTCAGTTGCAGAGGCCAGGGCTGCCAGAGCATCGCCATAGTTTCCTTCTTAGTTGACCTGCTCGATCTGTACTTCTTCGAAACCTTTGATCAGCTCGAGAGCAATAGATAGGTAGGCAGCCATCCTATCATCCCTGGCATTATATTGCCCAGTCATCTGGTTGACCACTAATTGTGAATCACAAAAAACTTTCAACTTTCTGATGCCTGGGAGCTCGGCACTCCTAAGTCCTGCGAGTAATGCTTCGTACTCGGCTTCATTATTGGAGGCTAGGAATCCCAACCTTATTGAGTGTTCTATCACTGATCCGTCAGGGGAAATAAGGACCACTCCTGCTCCGGAGCCCTTCTAATTTGAATCACTATCAGTGAATAGCCTCCATGCTTGCAGTATGGTTGATTGGGACTTGGTGTTGGATGCCCAATTTTCTTCTCCATCCCTTTTCTCTGTCTGGTCATCCTTCCCCCTAGCTCGGGCTCGAGTGGGGTTGAGTCCGAGCTGTACTGTGTGCTCGTCTTGGAGAATTCAGCAATAAAATCTGCGATGATCTGACCTTTGATTGCTGTTCTTGGTCGGAATTCAATGCCGTATTCTCCGAGCTCCACTCCCCACTTGGAAATCCATCCAGATAGATCATCTCAGCGTAGCAAGGCTTTGAGAGGGTGTGCAGTTAGAACAATTATCTTGTGGGCCTGGAAATACTGTGCCAACTTTTGCGATGCCACGACCAGAGCTAGTGCTAGATTCTCCAAAGGTAAGTATCTGGTCTCGGCATCGAGGAAGGTGTGGGTGACATAGTAGATCGGGAGCTACTCGGCAACATCCATTCTGAGCAGGACGGCACTAGTCGCATGTTCGGACACTACAAAATACATGTATAGCTCCTCCCCAAACAAGAGCTTAGAGAGAAAAGGAGCCGAGGTCAGGTACTCTTTCAAACTTTGGAGTGCCTAATCACACTCCTCTCCCCAGACAAAATTCTTGCCCTTTTTCAACAATTGAAAGAAATGATGGCACTTATCTGATGATCGGCTGATGAACCTATTCAGTGCTGCTACCATTCCAGTCAATCGTTGTATCTCCCGAACAGTCTTTGGGGGCCGTATGTTCTGAATTGCAGTTATCTGGTCGGGGTTAGCCTCGATGCCTTTTCTACTAATCAGGTGCCCGAGGAACTTTCCCGATTGCACACCAAAGGCACACTTTAACGCATTGAGCCTTAGCTTATAGGATTTTAGTACCTCTAACACACTGCTCAGGTCGGCCAAATGGTCATGCTCTTGCTTAGTTTTTACTATCATATCATCGATGTAAACCTCAATACTCCGACCAAGCATTGGTTTCAATATCTTGGTCACCAGCCTCTGATAAGTTTTCCCAGCATTTTTCAGGCCGAACGGCATAACTTTATAGCAATAAAGACCCCTGGGAGTGATGAAGCTGGTCTTCTCTTGATCATCCATGTTCAGAGCAATTTGGTGGTAACCCCGGTATGCGTCCAAGAAACTCATGGTCTCGTGTCCGGCTGCCGAGTCTATCAGCTGATCAATTTTGGGAAGTGAAAAGGAATCTTTGGGGCAGGCTTTGTTCAGGTCAGTGAAATCAACACAGACCCTCCACTTTCCATTTTTCTTCTTCACCACCACGGTGTTGGACAACCATTGCGGGTACTGCACCTCTCTAATCGCTCCTGCCTCAAGCAACTTTTCAACTTCCTCGGCAACGGCCTCTGAGTGCTGAGCGGAAGATCTCCTCCCACGTAGAACAACAGGCTTGTAAGTGGGGTTGACATTCAGCTTATGCTCCATTACCTCGGGATTGATGCTCGGCATCTCGTAAGGAGTCCAAGCGAAGACCTCAACGTTTGATCTAAGAAAACCTACCAGGTCGGACTCATCTTGCTCGGCTATGTGGGTGCCGAGTAGGAAGAACCGAACAGAATCTTCCTCATTTAGCATGACTTTCTTTAGCGGTTCCACCACCTTCTCTGCTGGTGCTTTCCCGACGTCATTGAGGAGTGGCCTGTCTTGTACTTCAACTACACACATCTGTTCGTCGCCAGAGGATCCTTCTTTACCTAGGATGGCAGCCATAAAACATTACCTGGCCGCTGCCTGATCTCCCCTGATACACTCTACACCCCTGGCGGTTGGGAACTTCAGGACTTGATGGTAAGGCGAAGGAATGGCTTTGAGCTGATGAAGCCAAGTCCTTCCCATTATAGCATTATAAGGCGACGGGACGTCCACAACCAAGAATTCAATGTTTTTTAGCTCAGAGCCTGCCTTGACCGGGAGTGTGATCCTGCCCATTGTTAGGGGTGGACTGACCATTGAACCCGACCAGTGGGGTATGGCATTTCTGCAAGTCTGCTTTTGAGTCCTAATTTGTAGAAGAGGTCGGCATACATTACCTCTGCCGAGCTTCCTTGGTCGACCAGAATACGCTTTACGTCATACCTCTCAATTTGGAGGGTTATAACGAGCGCGTCGTTGTGAGGGTGTTCAACCCCCTCTAGGTCGGCACCGGTGAAAGTCAAATCTCCAGCTAGGAACTCATTGCTCGGATACTTTCTTCTACTCGGCTCACCGTGCTCGAGCTGGGCCTGCATGATCTCGCGATGTGCCCTTTTTCGTCCTTGACCCCTTGCTTTATTCACTGTCTCCGGCCCAGGGGCTGCATGAATGACGTTAATAACTCCCACGGGCTCATCTGCCCCCTATTTTGTTCGGCCTTTGCATGCTCTCTCCTTGTCGATATACTGCCTGAGATTTCCTGCCTTGGCTTACTCCTCCAAGAACCTTTTAAACGTTCGACAGCGGTTGATGTAGTGCCTGTGCTCCCTATGGTAAGCACATTGTTTCTGCTCATCCTGTTTGCTCGGATCAGTAAACATCTTGGGCGGCGAAACAAACCACGGCTTGTCCTTGATCTGGTTAAGGAGTTTGAGGATGGGCTCCTTAAACACGGTGTTTGCTACTTCATACACCTCATTGGGCCTTTCGCGCTCTTTTTCCCGATCTGGCCTCTTCTTGGGCTTCTTGTTCTCCTTCTTCTCTGCTCGGTCACCTTTCGGCGTCTCCCGGGCAGGGATTTCACTGCTCACACCTCCGATGTCCTCTTCCACCTTGGCGTGCTGCTCAATCCTCAACATCAGCTCGGCCATGTTCTGAGCAGGCCTTTTGGTCAGTGAATGCCTCAACTTGTGGGTTTTCTCCAACCCGAGCTTGAAGGAGGCCACGGCGAGCTGCTCGTTGCAGTCATCTATGTCATTGAAGGTCTCCCAGTATCGCCGAGCATATAACCTTAAGCTTTCATTCTCGACCTTCCTCAAATCCGAGCAGGGAATCGATTTCCTTGGGCTGACGGCTGTTTGTAATGAATTTCGCTGCGAACAACTCGGCGAGTTGTCTCCAGCTCCCCACTGTCCCAGCCGGGAGCTTATCAAACCAACGCAAGGCCACCTCGCCCAAGATGGACGGAAACATCCTGCACATCAGAGCGTCATTTCCACTCCAAAGTGCCATCATCTGTCTGTAGTGTCGGATATGACCCATAGGGTCAGTCTTCCCATCGTAGAGCTTGAATTTGGGGATTTGGAACTTCCTGGGGAGATCTGCCCCGTCCACCTCCCTTGTAAAAGGAGAGGCAGATATCTGCTCCAGGGTCCTTCGAGCTACGTCTTGAGCCAACCTCCCGGTGACCGGCTGTAGTCTCTACTCAAGCTGGAGGTTCAACCATTGCTTGAGCTCTTCTTTCTCCTCCGCACACCCGAGGTCCTGGCTAGCTTGCCGTTTCTGCTCACTCCAGCGCCCGGCCGGCTCATTGGTGTTGCTGGAGGTCTGGGGTTTGCCCCTGTCTATTCCTTTTGGAGCCTGAGACGCGGCTCCTCTGAAGGTCCTCATCGCGTCAAGGATTTTTCACTGGGCTACGGCTCGTCCGAGCCCGAACAGCACACCTCCTTTCTTCTCGGCTGGACTTCTCGCGCATGTTGGACCTCTCGCGAGATCGCTCGTGCTCGGGACTTATTGCTGGCGAACGTCGCTGGTTCATTTGAGCCCTCATCTCGTGGAGCTCCTGTTGGAGTTTGTCCAGCTGATCATCCCTCTTGTTCAGCTCATCCTGATACCCCTCCAAGACTTGCTGCAGGTTGAAACGTGGGGGGTAGACCCCTGCAGAAGGTGTTGTGTCATTGGAGCCCCCAACCTGGGTCCATTCTCTCTTTCGGTTGAGCCTAACTCCACCAACGTGAACTTCAGAGGCCACTGGGTGTCCCCTCCTTCGATGTGTTGCGTGCGATGCTTCTGCGCGTGTTGCGCGTGGATCTCTCGGCTCTTTAAGGTCATGGTTCCCCCGACTAGCCATGGAGGTTTTCTAGGAAGATTCCCACAGACAGCGCCAAATTGTAGAGGATCAGGATTGTGATCTACTGGTCCCGTCCAAACTGGCTGTAGCGTCAGGGAAGAATGCCACGTGTGAGCCTGTACAAGAAATGGGTGAGATGCCCGCCGGTGGCTTTGTACCGGTGGACCCTCCAACGATCAAGTCAAGTAAGGAATTTTAGGGAGAAGGAAGAGCTTGAAAGTAAATTTCAGCAGAACCATGGTTTAGTAACAGAGAGCATACCTTTTAGTCCCAGATTGTTAGCTATTTATAGGTAGAAATATATTTGACCCACTCATGGAGTCCGACCCTACCCAACCCGAACTGGTCGGGTCATACCTCTTCCCTTTGATCAATGCATAGCAATTAATGTCCTGAGAGTGACTTATCAATGTCATCATTGAATATATCTGCAAGATATCTCTGCAAATGCCTTTTGCCATGTCTAGATGTCCATCAGTATTCAGGTCTAGCTTCAGGCCTAATTTAGCCTATGGCTAGGCCATCCTTAGTTGTCCATTATACCCCTGAGTTGGCTTATTTATTACCAGCATTTCATTATCGTACCACCTCTCTGATCCGTGTACCGCGAGACATAATTTCAACCGTCATCTATCCGGCTCGGCCAAGGGATCGAGCACCATGTTTTGCTCGGCAATGAATCTCGAGCATCCTCATAGTGGTGCCGAGCACAATGTCTTCCGGATTTAGGGGCCGAAGTTTTGTTGAGCTCGGCCCTTACGCCTCGAAGTCCCTGGAGCTCTGACACACTACCATATAGCTTGGTCTATCGCCCGAACTGATGTGGTTATGCCGAGGAACGTACGCGCTGACGTGGACTGCTTCGCCGTACGGCCTCTCATGTGTGCTCCACGTGTCCCAGGTCTGAACTTGATTTCCCTCATTTTTAAAACGGTTATATTTCAAAATTTGTAATTTCAAGATCCTTGGCTGCAAATATTTTTGTAAAGACTTAAAATAATATAATAGTTTTATACCTAGAAAGGTCACTAAACAAATTTTATGAATTGATATACATAATTTTATTTTATTTTATAGATAATAGTGTACATGTAGAAAAGTGAGAGGGGGCACGTGCCCCCTCTTAGAATGCATTGGCTCCGCCACTGCAAGTCACCATTGCATGTCCATAGTAGAAGTATCTCAAATGGGAGAAAGTTAAGGCACCCAAAGGAAGTCCACTTTTAGCTGCCATAACCATATAATTAAGATTTCCTTGTCACTGTGGCCTAAATTCTACTTGCATGTTCAAACTAAAACCCGTCCCATAGATACAGCTTTTTTTTTAATTTTCATGAAGGGACAACTTACATAGGATGCCTTTTCCAATAAGTGACAGCGAAATCTTGTTTCACTTCAGCTCATCTTTTCTCTTATTCAGAGTTCATGACTCACAATGCATGGCAACATAAATGTGCAGTGTTTCCAACCATAAAATATATACTTGCAAAAGTTCAATCCTACTGGCTACTTACATCCCACAGATACAAAGATTGTGAACACATACTTCACAAGCAATGCATTTATTGAAGTCAGAGTGAATTTGGCCCTAGAATCGCTCTGATAGAATCAATTTTTCATAAGGGTATTGAATAGTTTTACAGGTAAATGATTCACGTGGGATAAGGTAATCATGAAACTTTAACCAATGTACCTTGCAGCTTGTACTGTTTGTTGACCGTAATCCATGAACAACCAAAAAACAAATAAATTATCATTCTGTAACATGTTTACTTTCTTAAATGAACATTTAAAACTTGCTATGTTGCTTATTTAATTAAAAAAAATTTAACGTATGCACAAAATTTAAATTTTGTTAACATATTAATTTCTTGATATACTTGTTTGTTATATTTTTAAAGTTAAAGGCAGAGTAATTCATGCACAGCATCTCTTTTTTTTATTATCAAGGATTCTACTAAATGATACGTTTGCACAAATAATTGAAATTCAATTTCTTGAACTGTATTTTCAATTTTTGAAAACCTATAAAGTTCTCCTGTCAAGCCCTAATCAATGAACCTACAAAATCCTCCAAATTGTATCTGATTAAACTCAAGCATTGTAGACATTCCTTCAGTTCCATTCCGAAGCATTGTTAATTTCCCATTTATCGAAAAATCCCATTATTGGTTCATTCTTCATTGAATCATATAGATGATCTAGCACAATGGAATTTATATTCTGTTTACTAAATCACATGAAATTATACTTAATCTGTTAATCCTCCCCCCTCCCCCCAAAAAAAAAGAAAAAAAAAACTCACTAGAATAATAGTATATCCTTCACGCAAAGTATTCACTTCAATACAATTGCTACGGTGTAGAATAGGAAGTGCTTGAGGTTGAGGATAATTCCTTTATTCCACAGAATATCTTCTTCAATTTTCCTTTACTGCAATCTAATCAACAAGAAAGCTTGTCTAAAGTACCTAAACTTTTATCTCGTTATTTGGAAAGGGGACTCAATCAAAAGTAACACAATGACGAAAACAACAATTAGAAACCATAAGCAGTTCATTGTTTCCCTTTTCATAAGTCACACTAATAAAGTGAAGAATGGAGTATGACGTATAAAGTGAAGAATGGAGTATGTTATCTTTTATCATATCGAGAAGGACACTGATACAACAAATTTATATACCTCGCCTTTTCCAAAGATAAGGCCAGAAGTCCAACTGACTTTGTTTCCCACCACTTTCCGTTCAGGGGCCAAGGTATCTTTCTGTTTCTTCAACCAACACTACATCAACAGCATTAAGTAAATGACATTATAAGTCATCTATTTGACTGCAAAACCATCATTTTAATATAACTTTATGCGAAGAAATGTTAAACAACTGGAAATGCCAAGATAAGGAATTCCCAAACATGTGAAAATGGAAATTCCAAATTTTATTGAGCAGCAGCAGAGTAAGGTCCATGGGCAATAAGTAAAGATTAATCTTTTTCCTATTTTGATATGCACTGATCTATTACAAAGGTAAACAGTTGACCAACTTCATTAATCAAATCACATTGTTCAGAGCAGTTCCAAATTGGGATCTATGGAAGCTTTTTAGGCAACCAAATCATTGTTAAATAGGGATCAAATTATTATTCACATTTCCTCATGAGATGTGATTTAGGCAGTACCATCTTATATGAATTGCAGACACTCCAACTTAAGATAGAGCGCAAACAATTTTAGAAGAGCATAATCGCAAGTAATTTTAGAAGAGCATGCCAATTGAAGCACAAACCAAATGATCAAAATCCTTAACATACTATATCCATCAAAACATAGATGGATCCAATGAAGGTGGATGGGGGCGGACACACGATCACCCCTAAAAGACAATATTATCCTTGATTGATAACTTATTTACTGCTAATGTCAATTAAATATAATCTTTATAATCAACTACACATAAGAACAATATTATCCAATTTACCAAAATTTTTACACAATCAACTAAAAGCTAGCTTAAACAGCTATTTTATCAAACAAGGTAATTTGAATAATTTACCAAACAAACTACTTTGAGCCCAATTTATGTTTCTAGCTAAAAATGCAAAAAAAAATTAGAAAAAATGCTTTTAAGCTAGTTGCCAAGCTCTTAGAACCAAATGTATCAAAATTATATAAGTTCGCTCTCCAAATTTTTTGTAAAAAACGAATACTCGCTTCCTAAAATCGATTCAAAATCACTCACCCTTGAGTTAGAATCCTGCCTCCATCCCGGCATCAAAACATTCAAAAAAAAAAATGAAGCATCAGTTTTCAACTCTCACCTCGCCGAAGTGCAATCCACACGCCTCCCGATTCCCGCAAAACACCCAAGTATCACACAAACACGGCCCATCATTCCCAGTACACATGGCCTTGCACGCCTCACAGCACTCCGCCGAAGAATTGAACTTGAATTCAGAGCCCCATTTCACGGCGGCGCCCCAGAGCTCCAAATGCTCGATCCCTCTGCAACATCCCCCTCTCTCCCCCTCCAAACCGCCATTCCCGCCGCCATCCATTGCCGATGGGTCGAGGTTTGAACTGGCGGAGGAGTTCGTGGGTCTCAGCGCCACTGACGCAAACACGTAGACCACTGTACAAGAGACAAGACCCATGGAGAGAAGGATCGGAGAGGCCCAGCGATTGGGTTCGGAGTCGCTTGGCTTCCGAGCCATTTCAGATTCAGGGGTGATGAACAAAACCCAGAAATCGAAATTCGATTTCTCTCCGGAATCTTTCTGAGATTTTATGATCGATGCTCCGAGGGAGAGTTGACCAGAGAAACCGATACTCGGATTTCAAATTAAAGAGTTTTATACACTGGCCATGGGCAAATTATTGGTGTGTTTTATACACTGGCTACAGCCTTTTAGGCAAATAGTAGGTATAATGAAAGTGATATGGTACCATATTTTTTATAAATAAATAATTAAAAAAATAATAATAATATAAAAAGAGATTGGGTTGGAAATAAACTTTTTTATTTTTGTTCTCTACTTAATTAGGACGAAAATGAGAGTAAATATCTAGAAGATGCAAAAATTGGAGTAATAATGGTGATATTTGGGAATAATTTTTAAGTTTTAAAATAGTAATAATAATAAGAGTTATAGATAATATAATAAATAAATAATAATAATTTACAAAATAATACAATTAAAAATAAATATAATATTTTAATATTTTAAATTTATTATATTTTAAAAATATTTATTTTATATAATTTAAGACATAATAAAAAAAACAAAACATAGAAAATAAATATCGTTCTTACTTTATTTGTTATTAGAGATAAGAAAAATTCTTAAAAAATAGGATAGAAACATGCGGGAGAACAAAACGAGGCAAGAGAAATTGTAATCTCTATAGATAATCACAATTTTCATAATACGAGTCATTTGTTATCTATTAATCGCATAATAAAAATAAATTATTATATTTTTATTATAAAATTTGTCTCTATTAAAATTTTCCGTTTGATAGTTCGGGGTTATATAATCAAGTGTAGTGTAATTATTGTGATTATTGTGTGGACGAGAATTACAATTATTATCTAGAGATTGACGAGGTAACAATTACTTAAAATTAATGTTTTTGCCAATTTAATACGTGGACTAAATTAATTTAGTAAACAATGTGTTATAATTACAAATAAATTGATGTGGTTTTAATGAATTTCACATTAACTTATAATATGCATTTATTAAATAATATATATTTACATATGAAATAAAATATTAATAAGAAATTATAAAATTTATTAAATACATTAAAGTTTTGTTTGAGATAATAGTTTATTTACTTATTTTATTTTATAGTTAATTAAATATTAATCATATTTATAATATTTGTACTATATTTGGTCTCATTCCTAATTTGAAAGTGTAATTTTAATTATGATAGATGTACTCATATTTAAGTAGTTTGTGGCTAAGCAGTCACATTTTTTATTCAAAATATTAAACTTTGGTAACTTTCAGTATATAGATGTATTTTTAATGAAATTAATATTTTAAATTTTATTTAGTGAGATATATCAAATAAGATTTTTATTAAATATGAAAATAAGTTTAAAAAATAAGTTAAGAAATTTCTCTATTGCAAACTAAACAAAAAAATTAGTTTACAAAAATTTTCATTTTTTACTTTGTAAATAATAACGTTTTCGAATTTTGAGAAATTTATAAAATTTAAAATCGAGAAATCTTTTAAAAGCAACTATTTGATAAATTTTTTTTTATTTTTAAGACTTACAAATAAAATAAACTATAAGTAAAAAATCACATTTTCAGCACCAAAAATAGATAATTTCCCAATATGTTCGAAGTGATAAATTTTTCAATTTTAAAATTGAAAAGTGATAGATTTTTTTGTTTGTTTTTGGAATCAAAAAATTTCTCCATTCTAAAAAGGTAATTAAATAATCAAATTTCTTTGTTGTTTTTTTATATAATTGAATATGAGTATTGTTTAATCGATCTTGATAAATATATTTTTAAAAATAATTTTTTTGAAAAAAAAATAAATTATTATATTTAAAATTATACCATTTTAAAATTTATAATAAAAAATAAAACTAACTCGTCACTTTATCATTAAAGTTTGCGCTTTGGATGCCAAAACAGAAGGGGAGCTGAAATATAAGGAATAATAGAATATAATAAGAGTACAACTTGAAAAACAAAATAGGCATGAGACCATAGAAGGGGAGGATGGGGTGCCCCTCCTTAAAATGTTAAAAAAAATTATTATTATAGTAGTATTAATTTAAAATATTTCATAATTATATAAATTTATCTTTTTAAAAAAATTTTAAAAATTTAATACATATTCTTTTAAAAATTTACAAGAATATGTCGTTCCTCCTAAATTAAAATCATGCGTCCGTCCCTGCTCGAGACTAATTCTTTACCATTCTTATATTTAAGAACTTTGTCAAAGAGACCCTTTATTTTTCTTAATTTTTTATTTTAAGTATATTTTTTTATCGTTTGATTAAATTATTTTAAATTTTTTTTATTGAAAAAATCAAAAATAAATAAAATTTGACTATAATATAAAAAAAAGTTTAGAAAAGGCAAAGTATAAGATAAAAAGCTAAATTTTATATTGTTTATTTTTATTTTTAGTAACTTTTTTTATATTTTGATTAAAAAAAATTTACTTTTTAATTTTTTCGTCGAGATAATTCGAAAAAAGTAAAAATTATAATCAAACGATCAAAATATATTAAAATAACAAAAAAACAAAAGAATTAGCTTTTTTCAAGTTAGTTGTTTTGGTAAAAAACTAGTTTTTTTTTGTTTTTGTTCAAAGTGAACAAATTTATTTTTTTATGTATTTGATATTAACACTTATATATAGTTGGTGGTGGTTGTAAATAAGTTATGCAAGTTAGCTGTTCGGGTTAAAAACTATTTTTTTTGCTTTTGTTCAAAGTGAATACTTTTATTTTTTTATGTATTTGATATTAACACTTATATGTAATTAGTAATGGTAGTAAATAAGTTATGAATAAAAAATATTATTATATTTTAAAAGTGGTAAGAATTTGTATTTTAATTTAACTTTTGAACTTTTTAACTTTTTAATTTTTTAATTTTTTTGTCAAACCATTTTTATGAAACGGCCAACTTTAACTTTTTCTCACGTCCTTGAATTTCTTACTCCACTTATCATTTGAAAAAATATTTAAAATTAGTTTCAAAAAAAGTTTTAATCAAATAAATGATATTTTTTTCTCCTTAAAGGCATACATATCTAATGTATCGCATATGAAACTGTCCAAGAATATAACTTATTATTCTCTCTTTTAAAAAAAACGAAGACTTATAATTTTTTTTTTAAAGTTAACATATAATTTTTTTGTTAAAAAAAAGTTAACACTTATAATCTTTTCAATTTTAACATTTATTACACCTAATTCATCCCATCTCTTATAAATAAACTTAATTACACGAATGCACCTGCAATTTTACATTTAGGTCAAAATACATAAATTCTTAATTAATCAATATAATTGATTACAAACAAGTTGGGTGTATTTATTGTAATTGAAATTACGAATTTATAAATTATAATTATTGAAAGGGTCGATCCAAACACATATAGGTTGACCCATGATTTGAGCTCCAGTCCAATAAGTTAAAAACACTGATGATCGAAAGAACCCACTATAAAACACCGAACTGAGATCCATAAACCACGCCAAAAGCTCAGTAGAATTTACCACCTAACCGTAGATGACACAGAAGGCATTAATAATGGCATTTGTCGATGTCAAAAAGCATTTATGACAAACGCGTGGCCGAGCATAAATATTTGTGACTCTGGCGTATTTTTACATGTCTATATTGATGATAATCGGAGTTGCCTGAAATATCTCAACAAACGTCTGTCTCAAAAGAAAGAGCCCCAGACAGGTCCCAAAAAGGAAAAGGTAGTTCCAACCAAGAGTGAGCCGGGAGAGTTTATCACTTTCCCGCAAAAAAATCACACCGACACAGAGTATAAATACTGAAGACAAGCCACAAAATGAACGGACACAGAGGGACTTTAAATCTCCTGACCAACTCTCTTATTTATAGGTACTTTATCAAAGTCTATTTAGTTTAGATCTCCTGCTTATAATACACTACCTTAAGTACTGGACGGACTTTTCAACAAGAGTCCATAGTCTCACCCCATTTTCTGTGTAGAAGTCACCAAGCTGTGAAGCTTGACGTTTTGGGCCTAGTTCTTCATATTCTTCTCACATATGCGAAGTCACCCTGCATAATTATAAAGATGTAATTATTGTTGGCTTTGAAATTTTGGAATAACAATAATTCGTCGGTTTAATAAAATCCGAATAGCACAAAAATAGCAGTAATAAAAATTTCAGCAAACTGAAAAAAACAATTAGAAGTTTACAATCGAGTCCAGTGTTCAACACTGTCTCCTTAAAAAAGATTGCGCCCGGTCTCGGTGCTTGCGTTGTATCGGGCGTTTGCCTTCAGAATGAAACAATTGCAGTGTGCAGATGTAGCACGACAGTCTGCAAACCAACGAACGCTGCTGTATTTGAAACTTTCTCAAAAGATGTGGAGAGGATATGCAGAATAAAATAGCAGAGCTTCGGCAATAAAAATTGTTGAAAGCGAATACTGAAAATGGGTCTGGACCAACCTATTTGTAGGCGTTAATGGTGACTATTTGCCATAGTTCGAACATGTACAGACACCGGTTCGGCCTAACGGTTGGACCGTCCAACAAGCACAAACCGGTTCGATTGACTCCAACGATTCGAGCCCTCCAACTGTTCGGATTTGTTTTGTACTGGTAACTATTAATTTAAAATTTAAATAATTTAAATTTAAAATTTTAATTAAATAAATTTTATGTAAAAAGATAAAGGTCGACTCAACCCAACCCAACCCACAACCCACGGTCCCGGGCCGTCGCCGGCGCGTATGGAGTTTGAGTCGAACCCACTATTAGCTAGGTCCTCATCCGTCCATAAAATTGGATACCCATAAAGGGTACACACCACTTAGGCTCAAGGTGATTTATAAAAGCAACTCACCCAAGTTTCTCCTAACTAATGTGGGATAGAAAATTTATTTATACTTACTTGAGCACCCATCATTTTCTCTCACAACTAATGTGGAATTGGATTTTGTTACCATTATTTTTCCAATTTTAATAGCACGTTTTTGGAATCAATTTCTCATTCAGCCATTAATGATTCTAAATGCCACAAAATTCATAATTACTCTACTCATGAAGATAAACAAATTAGAACTTAGAATCATCAAAAAATATTAATCAAACACAAAGATAATTAGTTTCAAATTTAACTAAAAATCATGTTCTAATTTTATTCAAAATCTAAATTTCCAACAATTATGACTTTAAGTAGAATTTATAAATATTTATTGAAAATATAAAATTTTAACTTAAAGCAATATAATTTATGTTTGTTGATTAAATTATAAGAAAATTTTGGACAGTAATATTAATGTGGCTAAATTAATTTATTAAATAATACAACTTAATTACATCATGTTAATGTAATATATTTGAGGTGTGTAGATTGGTCCCAGACTCGCAGCCCTTAAAATAGGGTGCACGTGTGCACAACGATTGCTGACTTGGGTCCAAATGGCGTCGACGTTGTAGTTGAATAATTAATTCATTAGGCTGTCTCATTAATTTTTTCAAAAAGAAATTAAAATTTTAAAAGCACCAATTTCACATTCTCACTCGATAATATTTATTACTAATGCTAATTACACATAATTATTATAATTAATTATATAAAATAATGGGTAAGTAAGAATATTTTGATCATTTTATTAAATATCGAGTCAAAATATGACTAATTAAATCAGGCCTTACACATTGATCCGCCATTGAGATAATCAGTCCTCTAGATAAGTGTGATCATTTCCTCCTTTTGATATTCTCATATGTTCAGGATGATATTCTCATCAATACCAATAAAGTACCAGACAAACACACATAATGATTTGAGATTAAAAAATTTCACCTATATCGTACTACCATAATCGTCTGGAATAAAAGATCGTGCCATGAATCCAAAAAGCACACATAAAGGACAAGTTATAGTAGATTCATGTATATTCTAATAAACACACCATCTCTCTCTCTTTCTAACTTTTCTTACCCTCTACTTTACTGAAAAATTAGCTTGACCGTTGGAAAAGATTCTGTCGGAGAGACTCTAACGTATTTTCTAACCGATTGTTTGACATTTCAATTGAAAATCGTACCTCGAAAGATTATTAAAGGAGTTTTTGCACCATCATAAAAAAATAAGATTATACAAATTGAAACAAAAATAAATAAATAAATAACTTCTTACCCATACCCAAACAACGAACTTAAAAAATTATTTTAAAGGTTAATTTATCACTTGCAGCTCTACTATAGTGCCGCAAGCATCGTCACAATTGTCTTTCCCAATCTCCTTGACTCGATCGGTGATACCAACCATTTTTTTTTTCTTTCACAAAAATAATAATAAAGCATAGATATGATCAATTGGTTTTCTTACACTAATTTGCTTAGTAATGTCCTCAACTTTTGTAAATAATTTTTGAGTCTTTAACGAGATCATACGAGACAAAGTTAGAGATACAAAATTTGAAAAAAAAAAACTAAATTACTTGGTCCATTGGTATCAATTGCTATCCATATGGTCACCCTATCCTGTAGCTCCTTTCCCACCAAGAAATATAGAATCACTCCGAATGTAGCATCGATTATAATAAAATCACTATCTATCAAGAGAAAAGACAATTGCTATGCGGAGCAAAACCGTAGCTCTAAATACAATATAAATCACTAAGTAATTTGCACTTTCAACGTCATGTGAGAATTGTCATTTTTGTTTTGTTCATTAGGAAGGTTGAAGGTTTTTTTGCACTTTTTCAATACATGCAAGCTATTGTGGGTGCAAATATTGATAAGCACCTAAGTTTTATAGTATCCGTGATTTTTTTCAAAAAAAGAATTTTCAATCTTTTTAATCTTTAACTAAAAATAAATAATTTAATTTTTAAATTTATTATCAATCTATACCTAAGTAGTGCTATTAAAGAAAGGATCTTAAATGATTATATATAGCTTCTGCCCCAATTGATAACGAGCTTAAATTTCAGTGTCAGATAATCAGCTTTTGAACTGAATTTTCAAATTGATGCCACAATTTTTTGACCAAAATTTTATAATTTTTTTAAATTGTTTCGATATAAAAATAAATAAAAATTTAAACAAAATTTATTAAAATATTAAAAAATAGTAAAAAAAATAAGGCAAATACAAATTTTGTTATCACAAACTAGACCTTAAGTCCAATTCATTCAGAGAAAAACCTTAAGCATAAGGCGCAAAGCAACATAAAAGGAAAAAAAAAAAACAAAGGAATTTAAATCAGAGATTGGGCTTTATTAATAATTCTTTTAACACCTTGGGAATTATATCACTTGCAGAATGAGATCCATTATTGTCCCCTGCACCGTATTACAGTATATATAAAATCTTTCTCTCACACGTCAGCATTTCCATTAAAGTAGGTTCATCTATCCCGGTGTGGTAATACCTGCAAAGAAAATAAAATTTGTGAATAAAAGGGCTATATATATATATATATATATATAATTTCTATACATATATATAAAAGCCCAGTTTGTTCCTCTATTTTATCCTATGTGAAATTATATTTTTGCCCCTGATCATTGATTTTCTCATACCACGTTTGAGTTAAAAGTTTACACATACCATTATTATTCTCCACAATAACAATAATAATTTAATTTAAAATTATTATAGCATGTTTATTAATTATACCATTCATTTTGTAGAACTTATTAACATGATCATAAATATAACAACTTAAATTGACTCAATATTAATCAATAATAATTTAATCATATTTATTTTAAACAAAATAAAGAGTTTATTCTTAAAATTACTGAATTACTAAAATAAATATTATTAAATATAACATGTAAAGATATCGAATCAATCGATAATTTTACGATACGAATTTTCGCAATATACTTTTTAAGATAAATAATTCAAATTATCAAAATTATAATACATAAAAATTAAATTTTATAGTAAAAAGATATTTTCTACCATACACAATAAAAAATCAGGTTAGTACTCACATGTTTGAATTTCATTTTATAGTTGAAGTCAGGTCGGTCGAGCAATAAATTTTTATTATTCTCATTAATTGTTATTGATACAACTTATATTTATTTTGATAATCATATCATTTATTTTATAGAATTTATTTACGAGAATATGTGTACAAATTTAAATTGATTGAATATAGTAACTGATTATATAAATCTATTATATTTAATTAAAATAAGAATTAAATATCGAGATAAATTTTTATGTGAATTGTTGATGAATTAATTAGCATCATATGAATTAATTTACTGTAAAAATATATAATTTTTTTGTGCATAGTACGTTTTAATAAATGACTTTATTACCATCTAATATAATTCTTATATTTCTTTTTTGGTTTCAGCACTCGGATTATTTTGATCTTTGAATTTTTTTAATTAAATTACTATACTTTTTGTATGTGCCTATCATGGGTATGTTTGCGATGTTTAATAAAATTTTATTTTTAAGAGTTTTAAGTTTTTTAAAAATAAAAAATAAAAAAAGTTAAATTGTTTGGAATATTTTTTTATAGTAGTTTTTTTTCTTTTTATTAAAATGTCTAACATGCTTTTACTTTTAAATTTTAAGTTATA
>JAOTRH010006258.1:0-23699 GCA_034768845.1 Heliamphora exappendiculata
CAAGACCGGTCCGGTTTGGTTCAGAACCGTGAAATTAAACAAGAACCGAAAATCGAGAACCGGACCGTTTAGAACGGTTTTTAAAAATTTTAATCCGGAACCAAATTGTGACAAATAAAAATCGAACCAGGCCGGATTATCGATTTTTTCGTTTTTTTGTGCAGCCCTACATCATAGTAACCTTCCATTCCCATATGTCCATAATTAGAAATCTGGATGCCCTTACCTGGAATTTTGTGTAAGTACCGAAGAATGCGTAACACCGCTTGCTAATGGGGAACATGGGGATCAGACAAAAACTGACTCACTACATCACCGGGTACGCAATATCTGGACGAGTCATGGTAGTAAGATAATTAAGCTGTCCCACTGTACGTCGATATTGTTCAGGATTCGAAAGAACCCCTCCTTTCGGCTTTAGCTTGACATTAGATTCCATAGGTGAGTCCACTCTTTTAGCATTCATATATCCGGCTTGCTCCAAAATGTCAAGAACATACTTCCGCTGAGAAATGAACACACATTTCGTATTCCTGGTTACTTCAATACCCAGAAAGTATTGAAGTTCACCAAGATCTTTCGTCTGAAACTTAGTGCCCATGAATGATTGAAGTGCAGCAATTCCTCCATTGTCACTACCGGTAATAACAATGCCATCCACATAGACAACGAGTAATATGCAACCTGCTGAGGTATGTCGAAAAATACCGTATGATCCTTTGCTAATTGCCGAAGGCCAAATTCCTGGACTACTGAGCTGAAACGGCCAAACAAGGCCCTAGGAGATTGCTTCAGACCATATAATGAACGTCGTAGACGACAGACATGTTAGACCCCCCTGAGCAACAAAGCCAGGTGGTTGCTTTATATAAACCTCTTCCTCCAAATCACCATGCAGAAATGCATTTTTCATATCCAGTTGATACAAAGGCCATTGATGGGAAGCAGTAAGAGACAAGAATAGACGAACAAAGGCCATCTTCGCAACGGGGGAGAAGGTATCGAAGTAGTCAAGACCATAGGTCTGAGCATAACCCTTGGCCACCAAACGGGCTTTCAATCTCTCAAGAGTGCCATCAGAATAAAGTTTGACAGCATATACCCACTTACACCCGATAGCTGTCTTCCTAGGAGGAAGACTCACTAGATCCCACGTATGATTAGCCTCAAGAGCATTCATCTCTTCAATCATAGCCTGGCACCAACTTGGATGAGAAAAGGCATCGACAACAGAGCAAGGCAAAGTATTCTGATCAAGTGTAGTAATATCCTGCTGGACAGTGGCAGGCAAACCACGATATGACGTAGTATACAAGGGATGATCCCGACAATTACGATAAGACTTGCGTAAAGTAATAGGAGGATCACTTACCTGATCTGAGGCCGGATCCAGCGGAGAGGAGATTGACCCGAGTAGAGGAGAGGTGGTGGGCCCTGTAAAAGATGATTCTGAGGATGATGAGATCAAAGGTGCCTCTGGGACAGTAGGAGAAGACTCCTCAGGAATATCAACCTGAGACCTGGGGACTGGAGAAGGTGCCATTGGTAAATCGGTGGATGAAGGATACAGTAGAATCTGATCTGAATCATCAGCACCAGTGGAGAAATGTGTAGTGCTGATGCATAAAACGAAACAGACTCAACAAACACCACATCTCGGGATACTAGAAATCTTCACAATTTCGGACTGTAACACCGATATCCTTTCTGTGTCTTAGGATATGTTAAGTTGAGGGTATTATTGTAATTTTCATAATTCTTGGTTCTATTATAAATAACATGTGATAGGGTGTAAACCCTACGTTGTTGCGCTCTCATTCATTATGTTTCAGATTCTCTCTTCCTCCTTTTCTCTTTCACTTTCTGCAATAATTCTAAAATGGTATCAAAGCTCGATCCTATGTAAACTTCTTAGCAATTATTGATTCTTTTCGTTTTCTCATTTTTCTAATTTCGAAACTGTAAATAAATTTTAAAAAAAAAACAAAAAAAAAACTCCCTTGATGATCGTCTGGTTCTCTATACTTGATCTGCAATTTTTTCCATGCTTGGTTCATGATTTTTCCCAATTTTTTCAAAAGTCGGCGCCGCTAGGGTTTCTCTGCAATCTTGTGATTGCGCTGGTTTCTGCTTCAATCAATGGGCTGGTTCTCCTTCATGGGTGCCGACTCAGTGTGTCAGAGGCTCCAATCAACTCTCTTTGATGTTTAGGGTCGATTTCAAGTTCCGGTGAAGGTTTTTCTGTTCGCACCTGGTTTGTTCGCGCCTGGTTTTGTTCATGCCTGGTTTTTTTTGTTCGGATTTGTTCCTATTGGCTATGTTTAGTCTTCTTTAGAGGGTTTCGGCACATCCCTGGGTGTTTAGTTGTAGCTTTCCAGCCGTTTATTAGTTTGTTTTTCGGCTTTGCTGCGATTGGTATGCGATTCTGGTCTCTACTGGTACCATAGTGGTTCGGATCTACTTGGTTTGCCTCTGTTTACAGTCCATTACTTTCCTCTGTTTCATTCTGCTTGTTCTTGGTTTCCAATAGCCATGTCTGATACAAGAAAGCCTTTGGTAGTCATGAAGACACTGGATTGGCTCGTTCAGGGACTCCTATTGATAATCCGTCCCTGCAAATTAGTCCTGTCAATCTTGATGGTAACAATTATTTAATTTGGTCGCGTTCCTGCAGTTTAGCCATTGCTGCTCGCGATATGTTTGGGTATATCACTGGTGAAACTAAACAGCCCACAGTCATTGGTTCTTCTCATACACGCTGGATAGAGGAAAATTCCCTTGTTATGTCCTGGTTGTTACGCTCTATGCAGTCTTCCATTAGTCGCAGTTTTTTACTTCTGGATATTGCACATCAGATCTGGTCCGCTGCTGCTCAGACTTATTCACAGACTGGCAATGATGCCCAGTTGTATGAGTTGAGGAAGAAACTCTGTGGGTTAGAACAGAGAGATCACTCATTGGCTCAGTATTACGCTGAGTTGACTAGCCTGTGGGGTGAGATTGATTATCATCAGAACTTTCATGCTGTTTGTCCTACTGATGCTGCTGCTTTTCAGAAGATGGTGGAAAAGGAGCGGGTATATGACTTTCTTGCCGGTCTCCATGTTGACTATGATCCAATCCGTGTTCAGATTTTGGGTCGCGATCCATTTCCCACCTTGTGACAAGCATATGCTTATGTTTAGCAAGAAGTGAGCCGTCGTCATGTTATGGTTCCTATCTCCAGTCAGGAACGTTCTGTGTTAACTGTCACATATCTTCATCGCACTGGCCAGTCTAGTCATATTAAGTCTAGTGAGAAGCCTGACTCTGTCACCCGTGATCAGCTGCATTGTGACCATTGTGGTAAAGCTCGTCATACTATTGACCATTGTTGGAAGTTACATGGTCGTCCTACTCCAGGACGCGGTGGTGGGCATAGTGGACCTGTCCGTTCCCACGCTCATCTCTCTGAGCTACCTACTAGCACATCTGGTGAGACTGGCCCTCTTTCTGAGGCGGAGTTGACTACTCTCAGGCGCCTGATGACTCGGGTTGATATTTCCTCTTCCACTGCCTCTCCTTCCTCCTCCAACTTTGCTTATTCAGGTGTTTCTCCCATTGCCGTTAGTGCAATTGCCTCTCTTACTACTTGGATCATTGACTCCGGTGCCACTGATCGTATGACTGGCTCTTCTACCTTATTTTCATCTTATTCCACTTGTTCTGGTAACGATATGGTTAGAATAGCCAATGGTTCTTTATCATCTATTTCTGGCAAAGGTTCTATTTCTCGCTCTTCCCTACTTTCACTATCCTCTGTACTTCATGTTCCTAATTTTTCAGATAATCTTTTATCTGTTAGTCGTCTTACCAGTTCCTTAAACTGTTCTGTAATCTTTTTTCCCACTCATTGTGTATTTCAGGAACTGGCGACTGGGAGAATGATTGGCAGTGGTAGTGCACATAGTGGCCTGTACTTACTGGATGTTCCCTCTTCTGCTTCTGTTCCACCTTCTCCATCTGATCAGACATTCTATACTGATGCTGGCCTCCTCCGTCTCAAATTACTTCAGTGGCATCGCCGTTTAGGACATCCTTCTTTTGGCATTTTAGAGAAACTTTTTCCCTCTTTAGTTAAACATTGTTCTAAAAATGATTTTTTGTGTGAGGTTTGTGAACTTGCAAAACATAAACGTTCGGTTTATCCTTCAGTTAATAAACGCAGTGTTTCCCCTTTCACTATTACTCATTTTGATGTGTGGGGCCCCTCACCTATTACTTCTCTTTCTGGTTATAGGTGGCTTGTGACGTTTATTGACTGTTATTCTCGTGTTACTTGTGTTTATTTGCTTCGCACTAAAAATGAAGTTTTTTCCTGTTTTCAAAATTTTCATCGCATGGTCCGCTACCAGTTTGATGCCAACATCAAGATTCTTCGGACCGATAATGGGACTGAGTTTCTTGATGGTGGTTTTCGTGCCTATCTAGAGGCTCGTGTTATTCTTTTCCAGACAAGTTGTGTACGCACTCCTGACTAAAATGGCGTTGCTGAACACAAAAATCGTTATCTTCTTGAGGTTTTTCGCTCCCTTCTTATTTCTATGCATGTTCCTAAATTTTTTTGGAGTGAGGCAGTCCTTACTGCGGCTTACCTTATCAATCGTTTGCCTTCTAGTGTTCTTCAGTTCAAAACACCTTTGGAGCTTCTTCCCAGGTCTTCTCCTGTCTCCTCTCTTTCACCTCGGATTTTTGGTTGCACTTGCTTTGTTCATGCACCAAAATACCCCGGTGGAAAATTGGACTCTAAGGCTATCAAATGTGTCTTCATTGGCTATTCTGCTACCCAAAAGGGTTATAAATGTTATGATCCGGTCACCCACAAAAGCTTTGTCAGTATGGATGTTACCTTTTGGGAGTCCACGCCTTTTTATCACCCTCCTCAGACATCTCTTTAGGGGGAGTCCTCTAGCTTAGAAGAGATGTTACCATTGGATACACCGACTCAGGAGTCTCGAGGTTTGGTTTTCTCGAATCATACTTCACCTGTTCTGGCTCCTGGTGAAGGGGAGATGGAACCCAGTTAGGATGGAACTGAACAGGATGTTGGTGGACGCTTAGACAAAGAGGATCTGCGTACCTATACTCGACGCTCGAAAGATCAAATGGCTCGTGTGCCACTATCATCTTGCTAGTCATTACCTCCATCCTCCAGTTCAAATTCTCACGCTGAACCACCTGGTAATGAGTCATCTGTTGTTGATCTTAATATTTCTAATTTATCTATCGCTCTTCGCAAAAGCGTTAGGACATGCACTCAACACCAAATTTATAATTTTGTCTCATATAATTCTTTATCAGCCCCATATCGTGCTTTTGTCCCCTCCTTGTCCCCTATATTGATTCCACATGGTTGGAAGGAAGCCATTGAGGATCCTAAGTGAAAGAAGGCTATGATTGAGGAGATGACAGCCTTGAAAAAGAACGGTACTTGGGAGTTAGTCTCTCTTCCAAAAGAAAAGAAGCCAGTTGGGTGTAAATGGGTTTTTACAGTAAAGCACAAGGCAGATGGGTCAGTTGAGAGATTCAAAGCGAGGCTAGTCGCTAAAGGCTTTACCCAAACTTATGGAATTGACTATCAGGAGACTTTTGCTCCAGTAGCCAAAATGAACTCAGTTCGGGTACTCTTATCTTGTGCTGCTAATATGGGTTGGCCTCTCCAACAATTGGATGCGAAGAATGCATTTCTTCATGGAGATCTAGAAGAAGAAGTTTATATGGATGTACCACCTGGATTCTCATCTCGTGAAACTGAAGAAAAGGTGTGCAAATTGAAGAAGGCCTTATATGGACTAAAACAGTCTCCTTGAGTATGATTTGACCGTTTCTTCAAGGCTATGCTAAGATTTGGGTACCGACAGAGTCAAGCAGACCATACTATGTTTATCAAGCAAAGCGATAATAAGATCACTTTTCTTATTGTCTATGTTGATGATAAAGTTGTGATAGGTAATGATTCTGAGGAAGCATCTCGTCTTAAGGCAAACTTAGCAAAAGAATTTGAGATGAAAGATCTGGAGGCACTAAGATATTTTCTTGAAATTGAGGTGGCTAGATCAGATAATGGGATCTTCATTTTTCAAAAAAAGTATATTCTTGATCTTTTATGTCACTCCAAATCAGCGGGCATGATCGGCCGTGGATTATAGGCCTTGGCCTATAAGCCATGAAAGCCTGAAGAACGAAATAATTCACTAGACATATAGATAACATGCTAACATACGTTATTAAAATAAAATTAACTTGACTGAGAGTTTTGTGGGTCACAAACCGTCCACTATCTTTCATGAAAATTTAATATCATCATTAGCCAAACAAAGGAAAAAAAATGCCGAACCAAAACAAAATAACTAAGTAAATTTCTTAAGAGGTCATTAAAACTGGGCCCTATAATACCACAGAGTTCACCACTAGTCACCCCGTTAATCACCTGAAAATGTTAACAACAACGTCAGCCGACGGCTCGGTGAATGATAAGCATACATAGTAACATACAGTTTTAAAATGGGACGTCCAAAATACATATAACTGAAATATAATCATGGCATATAATGAAATGTAAATTCCCCTGATACAAAAATTCTTTTCTTTCGTTAAATTCATTCACATAAATTAACTCAATTCAAAGTCAGTAATAAGTAGCCGGTGTGTGATAACAACATGATAATCTATAACTAGTGGGAACCAAAAATAAAATAATAATCAATGCCGAATAATAAGCTCAGGCATCCTTAGCCCGTTGGATCTAACATCGAACTTAGAGTCACCACGGGGTGGCGCCCGAGTCTCTTCTCTTAGACAATCCGGTTAAGGTCACCGAACAATACCCGGGCTGTCCCTTAAACCGTTGAGCACTAGAGTCACCACAAACGCAAGGTCGGGCCTTTTCCCTAGCGACAAGAGTCACCTTCGTAGAGGACGTGTCCCCTGGACTTATAGTATAGTCCCCTAATAGAATCTCATAAGTCACATCATTTAAACGTGGACAAAAACTCCATAAAACCTTTCTATGCCATGAAGTTTGCAACATAAATTAATATCTTTATATTAAAAGGAATTTCTAAAATTTTTATTTGTTTTTCAAAATAATTTAGGGACAGAAAAATTTTAACAAAAATACGTAGCATGCAAGACCACTCACCTGTTATCCAAATAGAGTATTAAGCACCGTAACCGAAAAGATCTAGAAATGTGTCATCCTAAATTGTACAACATAAATGAACTATAATTATTTAATGCCAACTCATGCGATAATTAAATAATATGCTAATCCTCATTAGTATTTCGTTCGTACTAATTATAGCTTATTTTATTATTTATTATATATATATATATATTTAATTTTTAATAACATCTAAACCATTATTTGGACCTTTACATTCAACGAGACATTTTTTCAAGTGCTAGAGATCCTAGCAGAACTTCACAGTTAAGCGTGCCTGGACGGGAGCAATGCAAGTATGGGTGACCCCTTGGAAAGAACAAAACCGTGAGGGCTTTTTCCTAAAGCGGACAATAACGTTGCCATGTGAAAGGTCGGGTCGTCACATTTTTGATGAAACTGGTATGATGGGTTGTCGACCTGCAGATTCACCTATTGAGGCTAATCATCGTCTCCATAGTGGTGACGGAGAACTTGTCAACGAGGGCCAATTTCAGCGGCTTGTGGGAAGATTAATATACCTGTCTCACACCAGACCTGATATTGCATATACTGTGGGGGTTATCAGTCAGTTCATGTATGATCCTCGTAGTGTACAACTTGACGCTGCTTATCGTATTCTGCAATATCTTAAGTCTGCCCCTGGCAAAGGGCTCTTATTCTCTCGTCACAACCATTTGACATTAGAAGCTATCACAGATGCAGATTGGGCTGGTTCAGTTGATGATAGACGATCTACATCTGGGTATTACACATTTGTAGGGGGTAACCTGGTTACTTGGCGCAGTAAAAAGCAAACAGTGGTAGCTCGATCAAGTGCAGAAGTTGGGTACAAGGCTATGGCACATGGCATCTGCGAACTCATTTGGCTCAAAGTCCTATTAAAGGATTTGGGTATTGAGTGCGACAAACCTATGAAATTGTACTGTGACAATAAGGCTGCCATTAATATTGCTCATAACCCTTTCCAGCATGATAGAACGAAGCATATAGAGATTGATTGACACTTCATCAAGAAAAAAGTGGATTAGGGATTAATATGTATGCCCTTTGTGAAATCTGCAGATCAATTAGCAGATATTTTTACTAAAGGGCTTAGTAGTAAATATTTCAACCCATTGTATGCAAGTTGGGCATGAGTAATATCTATGCATCAACTTGAGGGGGAGTGTTAAGTTAAGGGTATTATTGTACTTTTAGTATTTTCTTGATCTTATTATAAATAACAAGGAATAAGGTGTAAACCCTAAGTTTTTGTGTTCTCATTCATTGTTCTTCTCATTATATCTCTTTCTTATTTTCTCTCCCACTCTTTTCAATAATTCTAACATATTTCTCTCACAGGTAAAATCAGAGGAATCAACAGAGGAATCAACAGATCACCAGATAGAAGGATGTGGAATAGCCTTTTTGATTGCTTCCATTTATATCAACCCAAAATGACAGCCACAGATCATTGCCATTGCGTGAAGCTTGCATCAAAATCGCTGAGAGGCATGTTACAACTGTAATAAACCAACCAGCAAAGGCAGCATAATGTCTGCAAAAAATAAAAATTCACAAATTATCGAACCACCTAACCTCGTGACAAATAAGGTGCTTGACTAACTGCAGAGGGAAATTAATCAACTCAGATTATTCCCCAAACTTAAAAGTTAAAAATATCAAATCTCTTGGGTGCAATGAAATTTTACTCAAATTTACTCTTATTACTCACTTGTATACAGAAGGTTCAACTCTGCCCTCTTTCCTTAGCTCATCTTCAATAACCTGTTCTGCTCCCTCAGAAACGTGTATACAATCACTCTCTGGAGTAACATTTTCTTTGTCTTCAGTATAATCATTTTCACTTCTGTCTAATGTAGGAGCTTGAGAAGACACGTTGAATTCTTTTAGTGATGATAATGCTATAGACGAGGTCGACAAGTCAGTTGAATGTCCCACCCACTTGACATGTCCTTTATCCATAACAACAATTATATCAGCAGAAGATATTGCCTGTGGAGTGTAGGGGGCGAAAAAAATCTTCTAAATTCCTTTCCCAAAATCAAAAAGAGAGAAATTATACACAGAAAATAAAATACATGAGAATGTTCTGCAAAAGCAAAGGTCCGAAAAAAAAATAAAATACATGAAAATGTTTTGCAAAAGCAAGGTTGTTGATTCATCTTCTGCCTCTATGCAGATTTTATTATACTTTAGAATGACCAAATTGAAATCTATTTAATGATCAAATCGTGAGAAGACTCCTTCTCGGGATCAAATTACTAAAGACCAAACAATGACTGAGTTTATAAAATTCAAAAATTTAGAAGTAGAAGATATTGAAAAACAATGTGTAACTACAGTCCAAGTCCAATCCAGAGCACATGCTGTGCCTATTACAAAATTGCTTTGATTTATTCTACTCATGCAAGGAAATACATAACAATCAGCAAATGAAGATCAATATGAACAGTCCAAAGTTATTTAGGACCTGTAATGGTGTGGACCCATCAGTTCTTGTGGGGCATGTGGCACAAGTGCTTATAAAAGCAAGCAAGAGTAATGGGCATGAAAGAACGAAAAATATAGCAGAGAGAAAAGAGTACTCTGAGAAAGCATTGGTGTGTGTGAATGATACATAGAGTAGAGAGAGAGAGAGAGAGTGAGACAACCAGTGTGTGAGTTGAGAGATCTTTCCTCCTCCATTGTAGTTTCTCTTAATTCTTTAGTGAATTTATTTGCTCTCTCCCCGTTGATGTAGGCCATAAAGCGGAACAACGGGTTTAAATTCGTTGTTCCTTGTCTCTATAGTTACTTGGTGTGCTTGGATCCTATCTCAACAAGTGATATCAGAGCCTCACTGGAGACTTCGAAGCTTTATTCCCATAAATGAAGTTTGTCCAAATATTTGTTTGAGCATACCAGTGTGTAGATCTCATCGAGACATTTCCGGCGATATATTACACGTCGGAAACGGAGTTGAACCGAGCCTTCTAACTTTGTTTAAAGCACTACACAAATTATAGACAACCAACACGCCCCTGCGATGTCTGTGTATTCCAGTAGGCACAAAGGAGCTGGCTGAACTGAAAGATTCATAATGAACCTCAGTAATAGTTTTTCTTGAAGAAATAACACGTTGATCTAATTGCCACCGAAGCCACAGTGGGCTATCTAAATTGATTCGTTTATGTCGATAAGCTCCAATGAGATTCATGTTTTATTTGTTATTTTGTGTGCCATTCTATTATTTGTCAGTGCAATCGCTAAGATAAGTCACCCTTACTGCCATTCTACAGAATTGTACATGAGATTTTCACCTCATACGGCTCCTTGTTCAATTCTTTCAAAGTCAATGGATCCATTAAATATCCAAATTTTGACACCTAATACCCTATAGACAGCTCCAACTGTATAGGAACAATAATCAATTTTTGCTCAAATGGTTAGCGGAGTTGACCCGCTGTTGACCTTTGATCTTTGACTGTTGACTAAAGTTGACTTTTGCAGTTGACTTTGACTATTTTTTGGGAGTAGACATATTTCTAAAGTTTTCAGACGTTCCAAATTCAACAGTGATGTCTATTTTGCAAATTCATCTTCGAAAATCTGGTTTGATGCTTAAAATCACTTAGTGGATATGGAGGAGTCAGCACCAGGGGCTATGATCAAGTTAACGGCTTCCAACTTTACGATATGGAAGCCGTAGATGGAGGATGTTTTATATTGCAAGGACCTATTTGATCCACTACCAACCGGGTCTCTAGAGACCCGCTAAGTGACAGATGCGTTCTATAATCCGCCGCAACTCATAATTTGCGCAATTTTTCGATCTTTTACTGAGGAGCTGGACTAGCCCATAATTAAATGATCCTGGGATTTAAATCGGTTCATTCATTACATTATTTCCAAAATTCCACACACGAATCAAACCCAAACATGATTCCTCTCGTCAAACCCAACATGATCAAAATCATTCACATTACAACCCGAGTCCAACCGTTAAGCCCGGTTCCTCTCGTCAACACCCAACACACACATGGGATTTAAATCATTCAATTGTTTTCAATATTCTCATAATTCATACGTTCAAATAAAAAGGTTAAAAACAAATCCCAAATCAACATCTCATATCATTGATATTCATTAATTTAAAGGATTTATACAAAATCCCTAACCCAACGCTCATGTGTTCTCATGCATCATATAAATTTATAACAATCCATATACAAGTAAGTTAGCATAACCCCAATTTGTCCAAAACTTCAATTAACTTCATCATTTGAACCCAACAGGCTAAAAGGTCCCAATTTTCATGGTTTTCACATTTTCTCAAATTCATGGAATTTTCACATGAATAGGTTGATACAACCTCTAATTTACCAAAAAATCAAGTTAATTTAGCCGTTTGAGTTCACCAACCCAAAAACCCCCAATTTGTTTAAGAATCAATCCAATCCAAAACTCTAATTTACCAACTCCCATATTCAAGGTTCCCCAACATGAATAGCAAGATAAACTTAACACAAATCATCCATAAACATCATATTTAACATGCTTCAACCTCCAATCACAACCTAGGGTTCCAAAAACATATTTTTCAAGCTTTTATGCATATACGCAAGGTATACAACTCATATCCAATAAAAGTTTAACAATAGTCATAGATCCTATCTCTTTGAAGTTAAATCCACAAGAAACAAGCCCTAGAAAGCTCCAACGATCAAAACCTCCAACCGAACGATGAGAAACGAGCTTCCAACGCGTAGTTCCAATCTCCAACGGATGTATACTCAAGAGAGGAGCAAGGAAGATCCACCAAAGGAGGGTCTGAGGAGCTCCAAGATGCTCCAATGAAGTTTTCTAGGGTTAGGGTTCAGGTTAGAGAAGGAGGAGAAGAGGAAAATGAAAGAAAAGGCTCAACTCACGACTTTTAAAAGCCTCTGCCGACAGTCCGCTCGAGCCAACTCATGATCACTCAAGCAGTCACCGCTGTACACGACTCCGAGAAAAAAGAATCACATACAATTCCAACTTTTGTCCAAACACTCCAAAACTCATCGAAACAGTACTCAATAATTAACCTTATGCATTACCAAGCATATAATTATCGTCATTATGATAAAATATTAGTTCCTTCGCACAATTAAACCCGTTTTCATCTTCCAACTGAGATCTCTTAACAAATTTTAATTAGCCCTCAAAAATAAAAAGGGGTCGGGTCCCTACAATTGGGGACTTGTGGCACAAAAGGCTTGGTCTTATGAGTCAGAAAGGATTGGTGATTTTGGCAAAGAAGTCCTTCATTCCTTTTGCCAAAGGTATTGCTTTATACCCTTGTGATTACTACCTATTCGGTAAACAACACAGAGTCTCCTTCAGTTTCTCTACCAAGAGAAGATCAGAATTGTTGATTTTTGTATTCTCAGATGTATATGGTCCTATTGAAGGGGAAACATTAGGCAACAACAGTCCTCGTGGGGCATGTGGCATAAGTGCATACAAAAGCAAGCAAGAGTAATGCGCATGAAAGAGTGGAAAATACAACAGAGAGAAAAGACTCAAGAGTACTCTGAGAAAGCATTGATGTGTGTGAGTGATACACAGAGTAGAGAGGAGAGAGAGAGAGAGAGAGAGTTGAGAGATGTTTCCTCCTCCATTGTAGTTTCTCCGAATTCTCTAGTGAATTTATTTTCTCTCTAGTAGTGGACGTAGGCCATAAAGCTGAACCACATAAATTTGTTGTTCCTTGTCTACATGATTACTTGGTGTGCTTGTATCTAATTCCAACAACCTGTCTGTTATCCATTTCGAAGTGTTTTTATGTTCTCAAAAGTAAAATATGTAAAAACAGCACATTTGACTGAATTTCCAAGTATTTTTTGGATGAAAAAAAAAAACAGATTTGGCTCCAAATTTTCTGGGATCAACCAAAAGAAACTTTGGAATCTCAAGACCTTGGCTAAGATTAAGAATGATGACACTGAACACAGGAATGTTTGTTTCAGATGACAAATGCATTTAGTCTATATTGGTCAACTTATATATCTGTTCATCTTTCTTAATAATATTCCTCTAGGCACTGGGTTGTTAGGTTGTAGATGCATGTTTCTTCTGGAAACTTACTAGATTGGCTCATCAATTTGATTTTTCATACAATAATTCAAACATATTAAGCTGTTAGTATAATTATCCAATCCAATTTACAGTGTGCTTCGTTGATTGACAGCAATAACAATTAAGTTCAGGCCCTATACGGCTCTTATTTCTCTATGCCTAAGGGCTTAGGTGTACTTCAGGATCCATATTTTACTTTTGCCAAATCTCAAGAACAATCCATTGTTCCAAAGCCCTAGGGAAAATTACAACTGTCTTGGACCTCATACCAGACAATAAGATGTCCAAATTAAATATACATCACCTTGACATCATCCAGCTAACTCAGTAATACTAACATACTCTTGATTAGATCTCGTTTATCTTTGCTATCATAATCAGATGCAGAAAATAGCAATCAGCAACCACATGTTCCATTAGAACAATGGCATGAACTAACCTTGTGCCATTGAAAGCATAAATTTGATCGTTGACTGCAATGATGATGGATGCATGATAAACACAACACATTTTTGGTAAGTCTGCAATCGTGATTTAAGATGTTTATTTTATGCAACTACATCATATAATTCATATTATCTGCATCTTCCACTGAAGCTCAATATGGCCATTATTATCACTCCCTCCCAATTATTTTGTCCATCTTTGAAAACACAACCTCTTTTAAGGGGACAAGGATTTATGGACAATCCGAATAGCACTCTTGTTGTCACAATACAAAGTTGTGGAAGAGGAGAGAGAAATGCTCATATCCGAAAGAAGCCAATGAAGACAACCTATCTCGACAGTAGCGTGAGCCATAGCACGATACTCATCCTCGCCTGTAGATCGAGTAACAACAGTTTGTTTCTTACTCTTCCATGAAGTAAGAGACATCACCTACCCAACCAGCATCAACATAAGCGCGAAGAGTCTAAACTTCAAATGGATCATGCGAAGAGTTTAAACTTCAAATGGAAGAGATGAGTAAGCACTAAAGAATAGTACCACGAACATATCTCAAAAGGCGCAGCTCAATGAGTAGACTGAGGAGTAGAGACAAACTTGCTAACAATGTAAACCGCATAGGCAACACCCGGACGAGTTACAATAAGATAAAATAATAGCCAACTAACTCACGATACTCGGTAGGATCATCAAGTGGAACACCATCTAAAGCAAAAAACTTAGCATGTAACTCAATATAAGTATCAACTATCTTGTCATAAGTGAGATTGGCACGGTGAAGAATGTCCCTAACATACTTAGATTGTGACAACAGATAATCCCTAGGAGAGGAAGCGACCTCTCCCTGTCCAGAAAATAATGAAGAGGGCCCAAATCTTTCATTTCAAACTCGTGAAACAACTAGAACTTCACTTCACTAATAGCAGCAAAATCAAAGCAAGTAATAATCATATAATCCATATATAGCAAGACGAGTACTAATCCAGTAGAGGTATGCCGAGTAAACAAAGCAGAGTTGTGGGTACTTCGTTCAAAACTGATTTATAAAGCAACATAATGAAAGCGCTTATACCAAGCATGAGGAAACTATAGAGCATGACAAAGACAACAAAAAAGTCCACAAGGATGAGAGAAGCCCGAAGGGGGCGCGCGTATAGACTTCTTCAGAGGGAAACCCATTGAGAAATGCATTCTTGACATCTAACTGAAATAGAAGCTACTATAAACCACAACAATAGAAATCAGAGTACAGAGAGTGGAAATCTTCAACATGGCCAAAAGTCTCTTCACAATCAACCCCATACTCCTGAGAGAAACCCTTAGCAAACAAGCGAGCTTTTATATTGCTCTAAATATCCACCAGAATGAGTCTTCACTTTGTAAACCTACTTGCATCCAATGAGATTTTTACTATCAGCTAGAGGAACTAACTCTCAAGTTTGAGTTTTAGCAAGCACAATCAGTTTATAATTCATGGAATTGACCCAATTGGGAATATTACAAGCTTTTTTGTATTACCTGGGCTCAAAGTAAGTATGGATACGAGATAAAAAGGAACAATATGAAGAAGAGAAAGAAGTATTAGTAAAACCAAGTAACCTTACTAATGGGCAACGACCATGAGTAGGCTACTGACGTTCCAACTTATCAGAGTCCAAAGAAGCAGGCTAAGAGGCGTGCTAGGAAGCTGGGATGGTCGAGCTTCACGACGACGGGAATAAACTTTAAAAAACAGAGTGAGAATAGAAGATGTAGGTAGAATAAAGGTTAGGTCAGAAGGCACAACAGTAGGGACATGAATGGGAAAAGCAGAAGGAACATTAGAGAACTCAAGAGTAGAAAGGTACTCATCATGAGGTACTAAAAGGAAAAGGATCAATAGGGATCAAGTCCTCTTTGCGACTGGTGCTGTTTTGGGAGGAAGTGTGAAATAAGGCAAGCGCTCAATAAAAGTGACACGACGAGACACATATAACCTTTTAGTCACTAGGTTATAACATTGATAGCCCTTCTGATTACTACCATAACACAAGAAAACGCAGAAGGCACACTGAGTAATAAGTTTAGTACGATCCCACTTAAGAAGAAGGACAAAGTAAGTAAAATCAAACACATAAAGTAAAGAATAATTGCAAAGTTGACCGTAAAGTCTCTAATAAGGATAAGCCCCAGAAAGAAGTGGAGTGGGCATAGTTTTCATAAGGTAGTTGCAGTAAGTACAACTTTTCCCTATAACACAGACAGAACAAAGAAAGAGAGAAGAAAGGACCTAGCTGTGTCAAGTAAATGACGATATTTTTATTCAGCGCAACCATCTTGGGCAAGAGTATCCAAACAAGAGAATTGATAAATGGTCTCATGAGAGGCCAAGTACTCTTTAAACTCTGCAAGGAGATATTCCTCATCTAAGTTAGAACAAAGGATTTTGACAGAAGTAGAAAACTGATTTTGTACCATATAATGAAAAGAACGACGGATTTTGTAAGAATTAGGTTTGTGTATCCGCAAATATACCCATGTGAAACGATTGTAATCATCAACAAATGACACATAATACATAAAACCAACCTTTGTCACAATTGGGGATGGGCCCTGCAAATCAGTATGAACAATATGAATGTGACACCCCACATTTTAACATTTTAATTAATTATTTAATTTACATGAAATTAAATTAGATATAAATTAGAAACAAATTATTAGTATAAAAAAATAATAAGAATTATGAAAAAAATTTGAATTAAGGAGAAAGCGAAGGAATTTATTATAGGTTTTATTATAGGAAAACTTATTAAGAGAGAGATTGAGGGAGAGAGAAAACGTAAAAAATTTATGGGCAAAATTTATTAAGAGAGAGAGAGAGAGAGAGAGAGAGAGAGAGAGATTGAGGGAGAGAGAAAACGTAAAAAAAATTATGGGCAAAATTTATTAAGAGAGAGAAAAAATGTATGGCCTTGGAGTTAATACAAACCAAACAAAAAAAAAACTACTTATTGCATTCTTTTTAAGAAAGAGGAAATAGAGGGAGAGATGTGACGAAATAGAGAGAGAGAGAGAGAGAGAGAGATCTAAAGGAGAGAGAGAGAGAGTAAGAAAAATAAAAGGGAGAGAGAGGGGAAGGAAAAAAAGCGAAAAAAAAAGGAAACAGAAAAAGACGTGAACAGGAGCATATGAGCATGAATAGAAAAGAAGAAACATGTGACAGCGATCCTGGGTTGCGTGTTTACTAGTGCTATGGTGCACCCTAGGGTATTCGACTTAATCGGGTAAGTTTTTAATCATAAGAAAAGCGTATTCTTATGTTTTTTGACTTGTAGAATCTATTTTTTGGGTTATTTCGATGAAATTCTTATCCTAAGATAATGATACAAATTAAGAAGGAAGCTAATATAAGTTTAAGGAAACAATTGATAAGATCAACAGAGTAATTTAACTCGATTATCATAATATTTTAGTATGTTATCATTCGGGCTTTGATTGAGATATCTTGATGTTATTAATATGAAATATTAAAAAAAAACAAATAAATATCTTGAAATTTGACAGAAATACATACATACATATATATATATATTATTCAATCAAACCAACAGCAAAATGTAACCCTAGTTTTATAATATTCCAGCATGTTATTATTTGAATCTAAACCGAAATAACTAATTATTTTGATTTGGGTAGATATAATAATAATAATGTTAGGGTAGCTATTTTCTTGTTTTATTGTTAGTACTTATATTTGGAGAACCTTCTTGTAATTTGAACCTTTATTACTTTTAATATAAATTCTTAGAGGTGCAAGGAATTAATTAGAACGCAAAACCTATTCTCTTAATTCTCTCTCTTTCTCTCTCTATCTCTCTATCTCTCTATCTCTCATTCCCCCTTCATATCTAACCCTAAAAACACAAACTTTAGATTTTAACTTGGTATCAAAGCATCAGATCCTACGCAAAGAGAGTAGAACATCACTAAGACATCACCGGAACCAATCTGAGCCACTAACGTTAGCATTCCAACGTTGATGCCAGCATGGTAGATCGAAATTGATTCTCCGATCTTGTCGACTGGTGATTCTGAGCATTATGATGATTTTTTCACAATTTTTTAAGGTCATCTGATGAGGTTTTTTGAATTTTTTTCAAGTTTTAGCACTTAAGGTTTTGGCTATTTGGGAATTCATGGATTTCGGCACTCTTTCTTCAAATTGAAGGTCCCAATCTCATCTCTAGGAGCCGAAATCACCTCTACAGTTGTTGATTTGGCTTGATTTGCTTCGATTTTACGGATTTGCACCATTGCAGCTTTCTTGCGCCGACTGCGCGACTTTTTGGTTTTCGCTTTTCTAGATTTTTGACCTTCTTGCTTCGAATTGGTGGTCCCAGTCTGGTCTAAAGGGGCCGAAATCAACCTTAGGGTTGTTGATTTGGCTCGATTTGCTTTAGTTTTTTGTATTCTGGTCGAGCTTTTTCACGATAGTTTCTGGCTTTTTGGTTTGCTTTACTTCTTCCCTTTGTTTTTTGGCTTGATTTACTCTACTCCATGGTATGTTACTTGCAAATCATCTTGTTGGGTGTACTTTGCATTGTTTTGGAGATTGTGGTCTAATTCTCTTGCTGAGCGACATGTTTCTGGTGTGCGACCTTTGTCCTCTGTTCTTTTGATTCTTGTTGCTTGCTATGGCTGAAAACAAAGTTTTCTTACTTAGGGATGATGATATGCCCAAATCTATCACCTCCACCAAATTAAATGGCTTGAATTACTTGGCCTGGGCCCATGCCGTGAAATTTTATTTGCGGGGAAAGAGTAAATTGAAATATGTGACTGATCAACCCTTGCCTCAAACAGATACTAAATATGGAGATTGGATGTGCAAAGATTCAATCGTTATGGGCTAGCTGTGGCATAGCATGGAACCTACGGTTGCCGCGACCGTTGAATTTTGTGACACCTCTAAAAAGATTTGGGACTCCGTTACTGACTTATTCTCCCATCAGAGTAATGTCTCGTGTTTTTGAAATCTATGAAAAAATTTCACCACGAAGCAATCGGGGAAGCCTTTATCGGAGTAGTACAGTATTCTTAAAAATCTTTGGGACCAATTGCTGCAGTTACGACCCCTTACTATTGATCTCAGCCAGCAGCAGCGCCACTGGGAGGATTTTATGATTGCTTGTTATCTGGTTTGGACCCTGAGTTACGTGGATTCAAAGATCAAATTCTTGCCAGCGAGACATTACCCACTGCTGCTAATGCGTATTCTCGACTTTTGCGCTCCTCATCGGGCCATGCTTCTTCTGTGGTGCGACCTGCCTCTTCTCTTTCAGAGTCCTCTGCATTAGTTTCTACTGGTGGTCGTAGTGGCCCACGCGGTAGACATGGTGGACGTAATAGTCGTGGTGGTGCTTGTATTGGTGGTCGCAAAGGTGGCCGAGGTGACCGTAAATGTGATCATTGTGGAGCTACTAATCACACTAAACCGTAATGTTGGAAAAAGTATGGAAAGCCCAGTTATGCTCATCAGGTTACTGATAATACTCCAGCGTCTTTCCCTTCTTCTGACCAAGCAACCCCTAGTTCTGATTCTCATGGTTCACTTACTACTCAAATTAGCGATCTAGTTCAGGCATTGCGTACCGCTTATCCTTCTAATTCTACTGCTACTTTAGCTGATTCAGGTACTACGACTTGTGCTGCTCTTGCCCCTCCTTCATGGATTATAGATTCCGGCGCTAATTCTCACATGTTTGGTAATATCTCATTTTTCTCTGATTTTACTCGTCTTCAGCATAATATTATTTTAGCTGATGGTTCCTCTCGCCCAGTCCGTAGTAGAGGGGTTCTTCATCCCACTCGCTCCCTTACTCTACCCTCTGGCCTCTATGTTCTTGATTTTTCGTTCAACTTGCTTTCAAATAGTCAATTGACTAAAATTTTAAATTGTTCCATAACATTTTCCCCATCTTGTGTTTTTCAGGATCTGCAGACCAAAAAGACGATTGATTCGGGGCATGAGAAGGATGATCTGTACTATTTAAATGTTGATCTAACATCTCCTCACACATCCACTGCTTTGAGTGCTTCTGTCTCTCCCCTTCAATGGCATTTTTCGGTTGGGCCACCTGTCCTTGGCAAAGCTAAAGCTTGCTATTCCTACTTTGGGTTCTGTGTCTAGTTTAGATTGTAAGATTTGTCAGTTAGGCAAACATCACCATAGCTCTTTTCCTTCTAGTAGTCATGGTTGCCAGTCTACGTCTTTTGATGTAATCCATACTGATATTTGGGGTCCTCGAACTCCTAGTACTAATAGATATTTCTATTTTGTTATCTTTGTTAATTATTACTTTCATATAACTTGGTTATTTTTAATGAAGAACTGATCTGAGTTGCCTCTTATTCAAATTTTATAATGAGATTTTCACACAATTTGGCAAACGGATCAAAATTATTCGCTCTGATAATGCTTTAGAATATATCCAGTCTACTGTTGATTCTTTTTGTGTGGATCGTGGTTTATTTATCAGACTACTTGCCCATACCTCTCAACAGAATGGTGTCGCTGAGTGTAAACATCGTCACTTGATAGACGTTGCACGTACTTTGTTTTGCTAAATGCATGTCCCTAAACATTTTTGTGGTGATGCTATTCTTACTGCATGTCATCTGATAAATCGTATGCCCTCTATTGTGTTGAACAATCAGTCACATTTTTTCTCATTATACCCGGATTCTCCGTCTTTTTCTCTTGTTCCTCAGGTATTTGGTTGCGTTGCCTTTGTTCATGTTCTTGATCCCAATCTTGATAAGTTATCTCATCGAGCTCGCAAATGTGTTTTTCTTGGGTACTCTCACACTCAGAAAGGATATCTTTGCTATCATCCAGAGTCTCGTCGATATTTCGTTAGTGTTGATGTCACGTTTTTTGAATCGACTTCTTTTTTTACTTCTGCTGGTCAGGACTTATCCTCTGACCTTATCTCTTGTCGTGAGGGGGCGTTCACCGCTCTAACACTTCCCTTGCCTCTTACTCTTCGGCTAATGACTTGCCTATTGCATTGCGGCAAAGTAAACACACTTGTACTCAACATCCCATCGCTCAATATGTCTCTTATGATCATCTCTCTCCTTGTCTTTATTCCTTTACTTGTACCTTGTCTACTGTTTCTATTCCTTCTTCTTGTTAGTAGCTTATTATTATTATTAGTATTCTATAATTATTATCCGGTGTGTGTGAGTGTATCGTTGTAATAGTGTTCTCTAACTTTATTATAAATAAGAATGTTCGCCTATCTATTAGGGTACGGTTTCCCATTATTCTCTGTCTCATAACATGGTATCAGAGGCACCATTCTTTTCTCCTCCATGAAACCCTAACCCTAAGCAGCCACCATTCAGCCACCAGACCCTCTTCCACTTCCCTGCAGTGCCGCAACCTCTTCTCCTTCCCTGAAGTTGCCGACAGCCTCTTCTCCTTCCCTGAAGTGCCGACAAATCCTCTTCCCCTTCCCTGAAGTGTCGACACTCTCTTCTCTCTCTGTGGAAGTTGCCGACGGCCTATTCACTGATTAAACCCTAGCTCTTCTGGGAGTTGCCGACAGCTTCTTCCTCTCGCAGTCAGCCTCTCTATCTCTACTCGACAGTCTCTTTCTCTGCTGGAAGTGCCGACAGCCCCTAGGGAAGTCATGGCCACTGTTTTGAGGTTCTAGAGATTTCCGTGGTTATCTACCTTGATCCTGTGAGTACTGATAATCCTGCGGAGAACTCTAACTGCTCTTTTGAGGGTCTAGGGGACTGTCACAGGGTGTTGAAGTCTATGGCAATAGTTTGTAGGTATGCTTAGTGGTCCATTTATGATTATTTCCGGTTGTGGCTGAGTTCTATTTTGTTATTGGAGTGGTTGCCTGTGATTTCTTAATATTGATAGATTGTGATATCGACGGAGAGTTCGACAAGGGTGGGTGACTCTCCAATAAGTACTAAGAGAATGATTGGTGAAACTCAAATGAGTACTAACAGACAAGGAATCACATATGTGTTTTCATCATCCACACAGTTAGTGGATTCAAGATTAATTGGACCACAAACATATTTGTTATGGAAGAATAAGGTATTGCTAATAATTAAAGGTATGAAAAAGGAGGATCATTTGTTCAACGATCCTTTTGAGAAGGGATCTGATGAATAGAAGAGGTGGAAGAGGGATGACGCAAGACTACTTAGTAAGATGTGGAATTCAATGGAGTCTTCCATTGAGGTTTTGGTGGCCAATGCCACCACTGTTCGAGAGATGTGGGCCATACTCGAGGAGACATTTGCATCGACTAACGACTTGTCCAGATTATATGATGTGATGCGTAGTATTTTCAGGATACAGCAGGGAGAACGGCCGTTCTCATACTATTTCACAGAGTTCAAGATGTTGGCAGATGAGTATAATCTGTTGGTACCTTTCACCAATCAATACAAGCTTTTCAGAGAGAAGAGGATGCAGTTCTTAGTTTTGTGTTTCTTAGCTGGGGTGAACCAGCAACTTCACTCGCACGCTCACAGATCTTGGCTGGGTTTGATATTCCATATTTATCTGAGATCTTCAGGAGGATGAACAAAGCAATTAGTAAAGACGAGTCTCATATTACAACTGTTGACTACGGTGATCACACAGCCCTAGGTACATTTCGTGGAGGAGGTAGAGGTGGTTTTCGTGGTAGAGGTCGTGATATAGGCCATGGTGATGGAGGACAAGGTAGAGGCTGTGATGGAGGACGAGGTAGAGGCCGAGGTGGATGTGACACAAAGTCCTACTACTATTGTAGAGAGTAAAGACATTTACAGAGCTCATGTTGGAAGCTACATGGGCGTCCTACCTCTTCTGTGGCCAATGCAGTGACCGACTATGATGCTCCTTCCTCTTCTTCTTCTAAGAGGAGGACTATAGATATGACTCAGGAGTATGATTAGTTTATCCATATGAGAATTGGGAACACAACCGATACTCCGTCAGTCACAGTTGCAGGCAACCTAGCTGCGTGTATAGGTACTCCCAAATTGTGGGTGATAGACTCGGGTGCATCTGCACATATGACCCACTCCACAGGTATTTTTTCGTCTTATCAATTGACCCCTGAACATAGTGGAATTCTTGTTGCCAATGGAGCAACTTTAGAAGTGAAAGGACATGGAGTAACTGCTTTATCTCCATCTCTTATCCTATCTGATGTTTTACATACTCCTGCTAATCCATTTAATCTGTTATCGGTGAGTCGTATTACAAAAGACTTGAAGTGCTCAGTAACATTCTTTCATGATCATTGTGATTTTCAGAATCTAGTTTCGAGGAGTACTATCAGTAGAGGACAGGTGGTGGGTGGCCTGTATGTGATGGATGAGACTTCATATGTTGCATGCTCCGGACACTCATCTCGGCTTTTGGATATACATTGTCTGTTGGGCCATCCTTCCATGCCGAGTCTGAAGAAACTATGTCCCAGTTTCCGTCAAGTTACACAGTTAGAATGTGAGTCATGTCGTTTTGCCAAGCACCTGCTTGTGTCATGTGTCACGGAATAACAATAGGACCATGAATTCTTTTTCTTTAGTTCATTCAGATATCTGGGGTCCGTGTCCTGTCACATCTTTATTTAGCTTTCGATACGTTGTCACGTTTGTTGATGACTATTCTCGAATTACTTATCTTTATCTTATAAAGAAGCGTTCTGAATTACCTATTGTGTTCACTATTTTTTGTAATGAAGTCAAAATTCAATTTGGAAAGACTATTCAAATTCTCCGTAGTGATAATAGGGGTGAATATATTGGTGGCGTGCTGGGTACATACTTGCGTACTGTTAAATATATTTAGTATTAATAATATCTTGTGGGGATGCCCACAGTATCTATTGTATGTCTTCGGTGCTTAATAAATATGCGTGCACATCCCACAATGTGATACACG
>JAOTRH010006287.1:0-23697 GCA_034768845.1 Heliamphora exappendiculata
ACTAGAACTTATTTCACTAAAGGTCTTGACTGAACTCCCGGCCCTAACTCAAATTATGTCTTGAGTTTTCAATTATCCAATGCACTGAATTCTCCCCACGTTTAAGATATGGATTCCCAATAAATAAATTATGCTACTGACAACCCGATTTAATTATCCTCTTCTCCTCGCAACCGCACCGCTTAACCTTTTGATATGCCGGATCTAAAGATCCACTGTATAGGTTTAGCATAATCAGACCTATAAGCAAAGCACACAAGGGGGAACTCCTCAACCTAAATCGGGCGTGATTTTCGTCAGCTGATTATCAATCATCGGACAAATAATGCCACTACCCAACTCATCAGTATTGTTGATCACATGGAGAAAATCTCAACTATTGACAACTCAAAGTACTGTACATTATCTGAACACAATGAATCAATCACTTCGGGATTAAGAGTTCGTGCAATACATGATAATACGGAATGTGAATCAATTCATATAGTCAGTATAGAATCGATCATCCCGTTTATCCCGCTCAATGCACTCCAAGTGTACTAACACATCGAGCTCGAACATCAAATTCCCAAAACTTTAATTCAATCCGTTCAACCTAGCCAAGACAAGCTACTATAACGATGTACTACAATCGTACCAATGGAATGTCCTAGTCCATTGCGATTATGAGCTTACCTGTATAATATGTCACAACCTTTGACCCGATCTTCCGTGCGGCACGCACCGAGTCAAATACTGTATATAATATAAGGACTATACATTCATACTTCACAAAAATAAATATGAAACTATAAATGCAAAACCATCTCAAATGTTTCTTATTAATATACCAAGGATCCAGAATAAAATACATAAAAAGCATGACTTTTCAGTATACATTCCCAACAATACCGTGCCTATATAGATTGTGAGCAACATAGAGTGTCGATCTGTACACCGGAGGGTGATTGCTTCTACTTTGTGGGTGATCGGGATGAGGGCTTGGTGTCTGTACCAGGTGCTGCGCGAGTTCGAGGGAATTTAGATTCTCTCTTTTCTGCTTTCAGATTGGATGTGCCAGATGAGGTTCGAGCGGAGTTACCCCTGTGGTGTGTGACTATCCGGACGTCTTTCCTGACGATCTGTTTGAGTTGCCACTGATTCGTGATGTGGAGTTCTCCATTGATCTTATTTCAGGAACTGCTCTTATCTCTATGCCATCTTATCGCTTTGCACCTGCCGAGTTGCGAGAACTCAAGGTACAGTTACAGGAGTTGCTGGACAAAGGGTTTCTACGGCCGAGTACGTCGCCGTGGGGAGCACCAGCCTTGTTTGTGAAGAAGAAGGATGGGTCATTGAGACTATGTATAGATTACAGGAAATTAAACATGGTAACGGTGAAGAACAGGTATCCGATGCTGAGGATCGATGACCTATTTAATCAGCTAAGAGGATCGCGCTGCTTTTCGAAGATTGACCTGAGGTCAGGGTATCACCAGCTGAGGATTAGGGATGAGGACATAGCGAAGACCGTCTTTCAAACTCGCTATGGTCACTACGAGTTTCTGGTTATGTCGTTCGGCTTGACGAACGCTCTAACTACATTTATGAGTATGATGAACCGCATCTTTCACCCTTATCTGGATAGTTTTGTGGTTATGTTCGTGGACGATATTCTGGTTTACTCTCCCATGAGGGAGATGCACGAGGAGCACCTGCATGTCATACTTCAGCTTCTGAGAGAACATCACATGTATGCGAAGTTCGAGAAGTGTGAGTTCTGAATGATAGAGGTGAGATTCCTTGGACACGTGGTGTCGAAGGATGGGGTATCAGTGGACTTGACAAAGACTGACGCAGTGACGGATTGGTAGCGACCGATGAATGTTTTTGAGATCCATAGTTTTCTAGGTCTAGCGGGTTATTACCGGCAGTTTGTACAGGACTTCTCTCAGCTTGCAGCACCGATGACGCATTTGACGTGGAAGGGAGTCACGTTTGTATGGAGCGAGTCTTGTGAGTTAGCTTTCCAGGAGCTGAAGAGGAGACTGACCAGTGCACCAGTTCTGATTATTCCAAAGCGAGGTCTGGGATATACTGTGAATTACGATGCATCACTTGATGGGTTGGGCTATGTGTTGATGCAGGGAGGCAAGGTTGTAGCCTATGGCTCGCGACAACTAAAGACACACGAGAGGAATTACCCGACTCATGATCTGGAGTTGGCAGCCGTGGTCTTCGCTTTGAAGACATGGCGGCATTATCTATATGGTGAGCATTTTGAGGTTTTCTCTGATCACAAGAGCTTGAAATACTTATTTTCACAGATTGACCTGAATCTTCACTAGCGGCGATGGATGGAGTTATTGGGAGACTACGACTTTGATTTGCAGTACCACCCAGGGAAGGCAAATGTCGTAGCTGATGCGCTTAGCAGGAGATCTCATGGCTCATTAGCTTCTGTGGCTATACAGGAATGGGACATGCTCGGAGTTGTTGGGGAGTTTGATCTGTGTCTCAGGGAGACAGGTGGAGGTGCGACTTTATATTCTATAGCTTCACAGCTTGCATTGGTTGCACGCGTGTTAGAGGCTTAGAGGACCGATCCAGAGGCTCAGATGATACGGGACCGCATTGCTAGTGGGACAGATACAGCGAGATGGGTGGTGAGTCCAGACCAGAGTCTAAGATTATCAGGGAGATTGTTTGTTCTAGAGTCGTGTCGTGCTGAGGTGCTACATGAGTTTCATCACTCACATCTTGCAGTGCATCCGGGAGGCACGAAGATGTATCACGATCTACGCTGACAGTTTTGGTGGACGGGGATGAAGAGGGATGTGATCCGATTCGTTTCTCGATGCTTTACTTATCAGCAAGTAAAGGTGGAACACCAAAGACCTGCAAGATTGTTGCAGACGTTGCCTATATCTGAGTGGAAGTGGGAGAATGTCACTATAGATTTTGTATAAGGACTTCCACGTTCGCCGAAGGGACACGATGCTATTTGGGTTATAGTGGATAGGTTGACGAAGTCTGCGCACTTCTTTCCCATTCGAGTGAGAGATCCAGTGGACAGATTGAGCAGATTGTACATCCGGGAGAAAGTCCAACTACATGGAGTACCTGTGACTATCATCTCTGATCGAGACCCGCGCTTTACAGCGCGCTTTTGGCAGAGTCTTCAGGTGGCTTTGAAGACAAGCTTGACTTTTAGTACAGCTTTTCATCCTCAATCTGATGGTCAGTCTGAGAGGACCATTCAGATTTTAGAGGACATGCTGAGAGCATGTGTGCTTAAATTTTGGGGTTCTTGGGAGGATCATCTATCAGTGGCAAAGTTTGCATACAACAACAGCTATCAGTCCAGTATTGGGATGGCACCGTATGAGGCACTATATGGTAGGTTGTGTAGATCGCTGGTGTGTTAGACAGAGGTGGGTGAGACCACTGTTATGGGACCCGACTTAGTATGGGAGACGACGGAGCAGATTGTCGTGATTCGTTAGCGTCTGGTGATAGCTCAGTGCTGCCAGAAGAGTTATGCGGATCGAAGGAGGAGATCGTTAGAGTTTGTCGTGGGAGACCACGTGTTTTTGAAGGTCTCGCCACGTAGAGGGCAAATGAGGTTTGGTTGTAGCGGGAAGCTATCACCACGTTTTATTGGACCGTTCGAGATTCTGGAAAGGATTAGGGTGGTAGCATACCGTCTGGCCTTGCCACCTCAGTTAGCATCTGTGCATAACATCTTTCACGTTTCTATGCTTTGGAGATACGAGCCTGATCCTTCATATATATTAGATTGGGATGAGTTGCGGGTTGCTGAGGATGTCACTTATGAGGAACGCCCGGTGAGGATTCTGGATACGAAGGAACAGGTGTTGTGGGGGAGAATGATTGCTTATGTTAAAGTTCAGTGGCTTCATCACGGGGTTGAGGAAGCGACTTGGGAGCTTGGGTTTGGGATGCGTGCTAGATACGCAGACCTGTTTACCTCGTGATCTTGTAGTGAATTTCGGGGGCAAACTTCCTTAAGGGAGGGAGAGTTGTGAGACCTCAAACCTTGTTATTTTGATATATATAAATGATAACGTGTTTTTCCTTCATGTTATGTATCATCGATGCATGGTATATGTTTTGGAGTTATAGAACAGCATGTGTAGATGTGTTTTACGCTTTCTCAGACCTTGTTTAGGCTTGTTTGGTTGGCTTTAGAACACAGAACCAGAGACCAAACTAGTAGGTTGTTCGGTCGACTGAACTGGTGAGTTCGATCGACTGAACTGAAAACCAGTAGGTTGGAAACCTTGGGTTCAGTCGACTGGGGGGTTTGATCCAATTGACAGAACCATTTTTCTTGAGTTCGATCGACTGAACTCAAGGGTTCGATTGACTGAACCGAGGCAATGCACGTTTTTTGAGGAGCTTCAGTCGACTGAAGTTCCCTTTTTAGTCGACTGAACAGTGTTTTTCACGTGCCTATATGTATTCCAGCCTCTGGAATGTTTGGAAAAAACTTCTTTCTTCCATTCTCTCTACCTTCTCTCTATATATTTGACCCGCCCGAGCTTAGTTTTCGACGATCAGCTTGTGGATCCTCGCTATCTACACTGTTAGCTTCGCGCTCATCGAGTCAGATTCTCGTTCTGACGAGGTCCAATTTTTTAGGCGTCGGGTTTTGACCCAACGAGGTAGGATTCTAGACCTGCTGTTGTTATGAGGGTGTTATATGTAATTGTATGTGTTTTCACCGGGTAAAAATGCATCAAATGTCATATTTTCTGTTTAAGCCTTGTTTTCCCTGATAGAAAGCATGCTGTTAGCTTTTCTTGGCTTGTGGTGCTTTATGACATGTGGTTTACAGTTTTCAAAGGGTTTTCATGAAAATGGTAGATTTTGATGAAAATCTCAACATTTTATGTTTTGGAGATTTGAAGCTCGCCTTCAGGGTTGAGTCTCAGGTTTTAAAACGTTTTGTTGGAAACGGGAAAAAACATTTTAAAAATATTTTATTTGATCTCCATACTGATGGATGGATCTGTATATACATGTATAATGTATTATTTTGAGAAAATATTTTTATAGTTGTGCTATGGTACTATTTTTAGAAGATTATCTTGATGTACCAGGATGACGGGTATTTGGCACGAGTTGCCCTCGGTGTAAGTCCGAAAATGTGCGCAGCGTAGGTGCTTTGTACCTTCGGGTTAGTCCCCATAAATTGAGTTGGGTGCTCTGTACTCTCGGATTGTCGCCCATAAATTGAGTGGTTACGTTATGGTGCTCCGTATAGAACTTGTGTGTATCTAACTGGTCCCATGATGTATGGAAATTAGATACTGGACAGGGGTCTATCGTTGTTACCTCTATCGTTTGATGGAGTCGGTACATTGGATCTCTTTCTTTTTTTTTTGCCACGATGGTACATTCCGCGTGGAAATAATGTTTTGATTACTGTTTTTCCTTAACTTTGATGGTTTACTTGCATTATTTGCGAATTCATGGGTTTAAGGATGCAAACAGGATTTTATGATAATAAAATAATTTGGGAGGCTTGTATTGCCTGATGGGAACACTTATGGGTTTTTGGATGGAAAACCATTTTGGGTTGTAGTTGAGTTCGCTCCCACCATGTGATTTTATATTACCTACTTTACAGCTTTATAGTCTGTTTCTATTGGGTTTCGGCTCACGGGTGGGACTTTTCTGTAAAACTATTTTCAGGTGATGGTGTGGACGAGGAGTAGCTCTGGTGATGCTTGTGGTAACGAAAGACTTTAATAGTTTTTCTTTTCAGTATGCCTATTCCTGAAGGCAGTTTGTACGCCATAAGGCGATATACTTATGCATGTTTTACAGGATGTTTTGTTTATGAGAGATGCATATTGGGTTTTCATTTTCTTTCAACAGGTGGATTTAAATGTATGAAAACTTATATTTTCATAAAGCTGGTGTTTAGCGGATTTTCACAAAGCTGGTGTTTAGCGGATTTTCACGTGACCCTGGGTTTTGGGGCGTGACAATGCAGCTCATCCTTCATATGTGGATGTGGGTGATTGTGAGATGCCGAGAAATAAAGCAGCTTCTGTGGAATTTTCAAATTCAGTAGAGATGGATGACAGGGAGCAAGCGGCTACTGTAACTCCTACTTCAAATTCCTTCAGCGTGCTTGAGCGTAAGAAAAAGAAAATGAAACAACGGTCATGATGTTAGATTTTGGACATGTAGTCTGGTAGGTTTTCCATGTGGGGTTGTTGCGTGCTTGTGTGTTGTTGTTGTTTCGTTCTGCTTTCTGGTTATGTATCCCCGCCATTAGGCAGGGTTAGGGGTCGTTGTTGTTAGTTTTCTTTTTTTGCTTTGTTGTTATGTTATTGCTTCCTGGGGTATGCCCCTTGAAAACATGTACATTTTTCTTTTCTTTTATATTACATTTAATTACTCAAAAAAAAAATTGGTTCCCTCTACCATTTAAATTTTTTTTTCCAGCAGCCTCGCACCATGTGAATAGCATGCATCGATGGGAGGACGTCTACTATCCATTGTTTGTTAAGATAGGCCAATTCCTACTAATTTTTCTATCTAGGCAACAGACCATACTAAGTAAAATTAAATATCTGACTTAGCTTCGGTTCAGTAATAATAGTAGTGACTCGAATGGAGATGATACTATTATTTATAGCTAAGTGTTAACTACCACCTAATGTAACAATCCAAACTCAAGAATACGAATAGAAAAGGAAAGAATATGTCAAAAGAAATAATGTCTCGAACCTAAGTTCGGTAAAAAGAACCAGCCCGACCGTTTAACATTTTCGAACCTGAAACCCGGGATAGAGTAGGAACCACACAAGTAATATGCATAATAATAAAATATTATAGGCTAACAAAAGTAAATAAATCATTATTGAAGTCCAATCATAGTAAAATAAGTCAAAAAGTCACATCTCGTTAAACTACCTTAATTTGACTTAAAAGCGTACACTTATTTAATCAATTTCCAAAAAAAGTATGATAATTCATGAGAATACTAAATTTATTATAAACTTACTAAAATAATAAGTTTTAGTAGGTAGTGACATAAAAAAGATACACCAAATTAATTTTTAAGGCACTTTCTTGCACAGAATGGCACAAAAATCGAGATAAAACCTCAAGATTGATGTAAGATCAGATTTTTGTCTCCGAAACTGAACCAAGATGACTTCCAACATGCTAAAATCTTAAATATATACCATAAAAATAGCACAAAATCAAATCACATAAATCTCATTAATAGAAAAGGAGAAAATAATTCTTCAAAGTACATTTTTGTTCCCACTTTTTGAGCCTATAAAAACCAAGCCAAACACTACTTCTCTCCTCTTCAAAGTTTTGGCATAGTGAGGAGAAGAGAGAGAGAGAGAGAGAAAAGAAAGAGAAGAAGAAAAAGAAAGGAAGAAGAAATGAGGAAGAAAAAGGAGCTTGGAGTTGAGGGCTTAAAAGCTAAGTCCATGGCTTTCATCATCAAGAAGTAATCCTCATCAAGGAAAGAGAGACTCTAATACCTCTGATTTTACACATCTCAAACATCTCCCTCACCTTACGCAAACACAAATCTAAGATAAAAAATCAAAAACTCAAAAGTAAAGGCGTTATAGTTGGATTTTTGGGACTGTTGGGTATGAATGTTGAGTTTGTGAGTTGGTATGAGTTTTACCATGGGTTCCATGACTTCTATAAGCTCTGGGACATTGATATATTAAATTTTAACACATGTATACAAAGAAGATGGATCAAAAACTTACACATGACACTAAGAGGCTAGGCTTGAGTTTTGAGCAATTTGAGCTTTTTGCCCTGATGTTTGGAACATCATAACTAAATGTAGAAATTGATCTTAGTGTTTTTTTTATGTCCATACCTAGGTTTTTGTGTTGTCTTTCATCCAAAATTTATTTGAACTCATTTAAGTGAGTAGAACTCGAGATACTACAATTCTACCAAAGTGTGTCGGTTTCAGACCAGTCAACATTGCAAACGTAAAAACCCTATTTTAAAATGTGATCCGAGCTTTGGTTAAAATAGAAAAGTTGTAGATAACATGTATATCTAGCTACCCACAGAAACAGAGCCCAAAATATTAAGGTTTGATAGGTCAAAAACACTCTGAAAGTCTCTATTGTGGTTCAGCTATTAAAAGACGCTTCTGTTACATATTTTTGTATGACAAAAAATTCCTATTTTTAGTTACCTACTCCAACAGTGGTATTCATGAATATTGTAGGTAACATAGTGGACTTCTTAATGTCCAAAACTCAGACCTAGATACTTTGGGAAAGCCTCTCAAACTCATTTCAAACTCTCTGTTGAAAACCGGTTCTGCTAAGTGTTTAGTGGCCGACTGAACCCATTTTATAAAATGGCCTAAAACTCCAACTTGTTTCAAATAACTACCCCTAGCACTCTTCTACAGACTTGTAGGGAACATGTTAATCTAGAATATATCCAAATATGGGCTCGCTTTGACTTGGTCTGATGGCCCAAAACTGAGACCAACGGAGACACTTTTTTGGCTAATTTTCTGTGTAACTGCTGAACCGTTTTTGTTTGCATCAAGTTTTTAACCTAGTTCCCTTAGGATTTGGCCTTGGTGTTAGACATAAAGGTTGAAGCGAAGATTTCAATATAAATTGTCACCAAAAATCAAAGTCCAACTCCAAGTCTAAGTACCTCAAAATGCTACGGTACTTTAAAATTTAATGATTGGAAGAGAGTAATAAATGGTTAAGTTAAATCTTTAAACAAGTGAAGGATTAGGCATGTGCATAGTACCCCTTAAACCTAAAAAGAAAGTAACATTGGTCCCAAAAATTAAGAAAACATTCAACGGTCTGAATCATTTTAATACTTCACGTTCTAAGAGGGGTAGAACTCCGTGTTGATGGTTAAGTCATGTTTACTTGCTAGGCATGAAAGTTTTGTTACCCGAGGAACAAGCTTAGCTCATTGACAAAAGATTGGTTCATACATATAAGATATAGTGAGAGTGCTTAGCCATTATCTTGAACTTGAGTTTATGTAAATGATGCTTAAAATGCTTTTAAGCATATGTTTTGAACTATGCCCAGTTTTGATAACCGCATGAACCTGTTGTTTTCACATGCCATGATATTTTTAATTTAAGTGTTTTATCCATAATATTTTGAGCAAGCATGATGATATTATAAAAGAAATTGTCAATGTTGTGTTGTTGTTTCCAAAGTATTAAGTTACAAGGGTTTTCAGCCATTTATATCATGTTATGAGGGAGTTTTCCAAATTATGAATTTTTATTTATCCCTATAGAGGAAGTTTCTCGTTAAGCAGGGATTTTTGCCTTTAAGGCTTTTGGGTGAGTCCCAGGTTTTAGCACATGCCCCTCGTGCTTGGCAGAGAGTGGCCCTCATTCCATCACGTTGCTATCCATGAATTATGAATTGAGATAAAGGTACCGTCAAAACTCTCGATCGTGAGGTTGATGACTACTTGGACACTGTTGGGATTTCGGTATAGTTTTGAGAAAGTTGTTATTCATTTTAAATTGTGGTAGTTGAGCCAGGAACATATTTTTGTTTTCAATACTGAGAAGGTTCTGCATAATCTGTGATGTTTTCATGTTCAAGCAAATGCACCAGTTTCTATATTTTCATGGAAAATATGATGAACTAATTTTAAAAAGAGTTTTCAGTTATCCTTAACTAAGTAACTATATTTTCTATTCATGATAATGCTAAGTGCGCTCTTCTGTAATCTCTATGGTTGTGGATACTAAGAACGGCTAGGAGTTGGTCCACTACGTGCGTCATCGAGTAGTTTTGGATCTGGTGTTGGAAATCATTTTTGTCTAGTTTTCTTTTATTTAGTTTTTTAGTTTTGGAAGAGCTTCATGTATAAGGCCCGAAGGTTTTTGATGTTTTAGAAGTAATGTATTCCCTTAGAATGGCGAATTCCTAGTGACTTATGTTTATCCCTTTTGACATTATGATTTTTGGTTGCTTATAAGTTCTTGTTTGGTTTCTGAATATCATTATCTGTTATCTTTTTTTATTACCGCCGGTCTGCAGCGGGATCACATCCTTTTGTACAAGTTTGGTGCCTTTTAGGAACGGGGTGTTACATTTTGGCATTAGAGCTCTAGGTTATAGGTTCTGTAGACTCGTTAACATGCGATCTGTGGTGGACCGTAAGTTAAGTCCGTCGTCTTACGATTTTTTAAGAAAAAGGGTTTAGGCTTGGGGTTGTCACACCTTTCCCTTGAGGAATATGACTGACTAGCTTTGAGGTCCATTTGAATAACGCGTTCTATAAACAAAGGGTCCTAATTGGAAGTCTAAGCAAGTTATCATATTGAGGAGATAACCTGGAAGTCTAAGTAAGTTATCAGATTAAGGGAGACGGCCCTTGTGTCATTAAAACCTTCCGTAGATAGTTTTTTCTTATTCTTATGTCTATAAGTTGGACTCCTATATCGAGCCTCAAGTCATAGCTTTCTTACAATAGGGAGAAGAATGGAAAACTCAGACATAGCGCCTTTCAACCCGGACTAGATTAATGAGATATAGTAAGAAGAATCTCCTCAAACGGGACCAGTTGAACTTGACCCAACCATTAAGATGTTGGAGGTGATTACAAGGCTGACAGAATAAAATGCGAGGTGAATCGCAATGCAATCTGAAAGGAACAGTAACTCTCCCTAATCAAGCAATTCAAGGACCTTAGTGAAAAGGAGTTCATGGGAACCCTTAGCGACATAGAAGCAAAAAACTAGTTGAAGGATGTCGTACGTATTTTAGATAGGCTAGGGGTAGAGGCAGATGGTAGGATCGACCTCATAGCTTTTATGTTCAGAGGAGAAGCATATCACTGGTGGGAAGCTATAGAGCAATTACTGAAAATGTTAATGCCGGGAGCTAAACCTCTTGTACCCCAAAAGATTACTTGGGATCGTTTTATGAGGGCGTTCGACGAACAATATAAACCCATAACCTATAAATATGAAAAGAAGCAAGAATTCATTTATCTGGAACAAGGTAGGATGACTGTAATAGAATACGAGACGAAGTTTACAAAATTGCCATGATATGCCACCCAACTTATACTTAATGAGGAGATAAGGATTAGAAGGTTTAAGAAGGGACTAAGTTTTTTGATTAGAACAAGGATGAAGATTCTCGAGATAAACAACTACGCAAGCAGGTGAACATAGCACAAGATGAATTGCAATGTGGAACAGAAGGGCCGATAACCCTTTAGTTAAACAATTCAAGGATTTGAGTACCAAAGAGTTTGTGAAAATAGTTAGTCCCGCTGACGCTGAAAATTGGTTGAGGGGTGGAGTGCGCATTTTAGACAGACTAAGTTGTTTATGTGGTAGGTTCTTAAGTATCGATTTATATTCGTTTGATGTCTAGACTGTGTAACTCTTAGGGAGTTGGTATTCAATTTCTATTATGGTATCGATGTGAGTCGCTAGGAAGTTACTTTCAAAAACCTTTTGTGATGTGACTCGTTAGGGAAAGCTTGTTTAAATTGGTGCATAAATGTTACTTGTTTAGAAAATGAATTTTCTCATGGGAATGTGTGGACTCTATGTATGAGAAGTTGAGAGGTGATATAATTATGTTATTTCCGGTGGAGTTTCCTAGCAACTTAGTGTGAGTATGTGGAAAGAATAAGTGTTTGATTGAGAGTAGTGGAAGCTAAGTGAGACTATTAATTAATGTGTATAATTTTTGTAATTGGCCTTGAGTAAATCAAGTGTCTTAGTAAAATGTGAGTAAGATGAATTAGTTAAAGTGCGAAAGTGGTTCTTGGTTCGATTGTATGGCAGAGAATGTATGAAGGGATTGAGTGATGATGGTAAGAGATTCTAGAATCAGGAGTTAGTACTGTTCGATTAAAGGATTGTTGGGTGAGTGATACGTATGTAAAGGAAAGATGCAAATGCATATTATGTTATGACGAGGGTTGTGATTGGGTTCGTATGGGTGAGCATATACTTGTGGAGCATTTAGTTTATATGGTACATTGAGCCTTGGTAACTCATTAGGTTCAAGTGGCAGTATTAGTCTTAATGGCCGTAAGGCTAGAGTGGTACAATGTAAAGTAGAGATGTGATTTCAAGTTCGTAGTCGTTAGTCAATCGGAAAGTAGTCTTCCGTGTACGTTTGAATGTGGTAATAAGCTAGTTTTTGGCAATTCAAAAAGGGGCAGTAACAGTGTTTCTAGATAAAGGTGGAGAACGTTTGAAATCAGTCTCGGTGGTGGGATAGTTTAGAGATGTATGATCACTTGTGGGAATCGTACTCGATATAAGTTATGTTTTGGAGTCAAACTATTCTTAAAGATTGACTTGGCGTTAGGATACCACAAATTGAGAGTGCGAGAGTTAGATATACCCAAGACTGCCTTTAGGACTCATTACGATCATTATGAATTTGTTATGATGCTTTTCGCGTTAACGAATGCGCCTACTGTGTTTATGGACATGATAGGTTGGGTGTTTAGAAGCTTTCTAGACCAATTCGTGATTGTGTTCGTAAATGACATTCGGGTATATTCTCAGAGTGAGGAGGAACATAGAAAACATTTGAAGATTTCTTTACAGATCCTGAGGAAGCACTAGTTGTATGCAAAATTCAAAAAGTATGAGTTTTGGCTGGATCGAGGGGTGTTTCTGGGCCACGTTATATCCAGAGAGGGAATACAAGTGGACCCAATGAAAGCGGAAGCGAAAGTCAATTGGAAGAGGCCAACTAGCGTGATAGAGATACGAAGCATTTTGGGGTTAGCTGGTTATTACCGGCATTTTACCAAGGACTTTTCCCTGATAGCAAAACCCTTGACTCGATTGACTTAGAAGAATGTCAAGTTTAAATGGTTCAACAGATATAAACGAAGTTTTCAAGAGTTGAAGTCCAAACTGGTGTCAGCACCTGTACTTACCCTTCCGTTTGGTAATGAGGGCTTTGTTATTTATAGCGATGCATCACACCAAGGTTTGGGTTGCGTTTTGAGGCAACACGGGAAAGTTATTGCCTATGCGTCCAGAAAATTAAAACCACATGAGAAGAATCACCCTACCCACGATCTAGAGCTAGTCGCAATCGTCTTCGCACTCAAGATATGGAGACATTACTTATACGGCGTCCCTTGTGAGATCTTTACGAATTATCAAAGCTTGAAGTATATTTTCACCCAGAAAGAGATGAACTTGAGGAAAAGGAGATGGATGGAGTTAATTAAGGATTATGACTGCACGATTCACTATCATCCAGGGAAGGCTAACGTCGTGGCAGATGCCCTATGTTGAAAATCATTTGGAAAAATAGCACTTCTATGAACGGTACAAGCTGGTACTTTTTTTAAAATGCGAAAGCTTAGAACCTATCTTTCCATAGGAAAGAATGGAGGCCTATTAGTAATTCTGAGAATAAGACCAACCTTATTAGATCAAATTCGAGCAGCTCAATTGGCGGATAATCAAGTGGACAAGATAAGGGCAGAAGCATCAGTTAAAGGGAAGACATAATTTGAAGTTCAAGATGATGTATTGTGGTTCAATCACAAATTGTATGTGCCCAATAATGGGGAGTTGAGGAGGCAAATCTTAGATGAAGTGCATAACTCAATATACACCATGCACCCGAGAAGTACAAAGTTGCATAGAGATTTGAAGGAAAGATACTGGTGGAGTGGAATGAAGAAGGACGTTGTGAATTTCGTGACAAAATGTTTAGTATGCCAGCAAGTAATGATTCAACACCAGAAGTCGATAGGATTGCTACAACCATTACCTGCACTCAAGTGGAAGTGGAAACATATTACCATGAATTTCATAACCGGACTCCCTCAAACACCCAAGCGGAATGATGCTATTTGGGTAATTGTGGATAGGTTGACGAAGTCAGCTCACTATCTACCAATAAAGATGACGTTTTCTATGGATTGGTTTGCATGGTTTTATATTGATGAGATCGCTAGGTTACACGAAGTACTAGTTTCTATTGTATCGAATAAAGACCCACATTTTACGTCCAGGTTTTGGCCAAGCTTGCAAGAAGCATTGAGGACTACTCTAAAGTTTAGTACCACTTTCCATCCACAAACTGATGGTCAATCAGAGAGGACAATTCAGACCTTAGAAGATATGCTTAGAGCATGCGTTCTAGACTTTGTTGGAAGCTAGGAGGAACATTTGTCATTGATCAAGTTCGTATATAACAATAGTTTTCATTCAATCATATAGATGGCCCCTTATGAAGCATTATACGACAGGAAATGTCGAAGCCCAATTTGTTGGGAAGAAGTTGGAGAGAGGAAGTTACTTGGACCCAAGATAGTTCAAATTACCACTGATAAGATTAAGTTGATCCAAGAGAGATTGAAGCAATCGCAAGACAGGCAGAAGAATTATGCAGATAATCAAAGACGCGGCCTGGAGTTTGTAGTGGGGGACCGTGTGTTCTTAAAGATGTCACCATGAAAGGGAGTAATGAGAATTGGAAAGAAAGGAAATCTCAGTCCTCGATACATTGGACCATACGAAATCATTCAAAGAGTTAGAAGCACAACATATCAATTAGCCATGCCACCAGATTTAGTAAGACTGCACGATGTATTCCACGTTTAGATGCTGAGGAAATACATGCCAGACCCTTCACACGTGTTAACAACACAACCTATCGACCTGAAGCCCAACCTCACATATGAAGAGAATCCAGTAGGGATACTTGACAAGAAAAAACAAATTCAACGAAGCAAAGTCATTCTTTTAGTAAAAGTGTTATGGCGTAGTCACTCGGTGGAAAAAGCCATGTCGGAGCGAGAAGAGGATATGCGAAAGAAGTACCCACATCTCTTTACGCAAGGTATATAAATTTTAAAGATGAAATTTTTTAAAGGAAGGTAGATTGTAATAACTCGACCTGAAGAATATGAATAGAAAAGAAATAATATCTCAAAAGAAACGAAGACTCGAACCTAAGTTTAGTAAGAAGAATCGGCCTGACCTTTTAACATTTTTGAGCTTGAGACCTGGGATAGAGTGGGAACCACACAAGTAATATACATAATAATATAATATTAAAGACTAAAAAAAGTAAACAAATCATTATTGAACTCCTTACCTGCTAAAATAAGTCAAAAAATCATATTTTGTCAAACTAGCTTAATTTGACTTAAAAGCGTACACCTATTTAATCAATCGCTATAAAAAGTATGATAATTCATGAGAATACTAAATTTATTGTAAACTTACTAAAATATTAAGTTTTAGTAGGTAAAGACACTAAAAAGATATACCAAATTAATCTTTAAGGCACTTTCTTACACAAAATGGCACAGAAATCGAGATAAATCCCCAAGATTGATGTAAGATCAGATTTTTGTCTCCCAACCTAAACCTAGCTGACTTCCCACATGCCAAAATCTGAAATATATCTCTCAAAAATAGCACAAAGTCAAATCACATAAATCTCATTAATTGAAAAGGAGAAAAAAAAATCTTCCAAGTACATTTTTGTTCTCCACTTTTTAAGCCTATAAAAACCAAGCCAAACACTACTTCTCTCCTCTTCAAAGTTTTGGCATAGTGAGGAGAAGAGAGAGAGAGAGAGAGAGAAAAGAAAGAAAAGAAGAAAAAGAAAGGAGGAAGAAGAAGGAGCTTGGAGTTGAGAGCTTAAAAGCTAAGTATATGGTTTTCATCATCAAGAAGTAATCCTCAACAAGGTAAGAGAGACTTTAATACCTCTAACTTTACACATCTCAAACATCTCTCTCACCTTTCGCAAACACAAATCTAAGATCAAGAATTAAAACTCAAAAATAAAGGCGTCATGGTTGGATTTTTGGGGCTGTTGGGTATGAATGTTGAATTTGTGAGTTGGTATGAGTTTTACCAAGGGTTCCATGACTTATATAAGCTCTGGAATATTGATATATTGAATTTCAACACATGTATACAAAGAAGATGGGTCAAAAACATACACACATGACACTAAGAGGCTAGAACCAAAAGAGGGCTGCGTTTTAAGTGATTTGAGCTTTCTGCCTTGATCTTTGGAACATCATAACTGAATGTAAAAACATGATATTAGCGTGTTCATTATATCTAGAATTATTGTTTGTGTTATCTTTCATTCAAAATTGATTTGAACTCATTTAAATGAGTAGAACTTGAAATATTGCAATTCTACGAAAGTGTGTCAGTTTCAAATCACTCAACATTGCATATCTAAAAACTCTAGTTTAAAATGCAATCCAACCATTGTTCAAAACATAAAAGTTGTAGAAAACATGTATATATAGCTATCCACCACAAATGAGCCCACAATATTGAGGTTTGATAGGTCAAAAACACACTAAAATTTTCTGTTGTGGTTCAGCAATTAAAAGATGTTTCTGTCACATATTTTTGTATGAGCAAAACCCCCTATTTTTAATAACCTACTCTAAAAGAGGTCTTCATGAATATTGTAGATAACATGATTTACTTCTTACTGTCCAAAACGCAGACCTAGATACCACGGGAAAGCCCCTCAAACCTATTTCAAACTCTCTGTTAAAAACCAGTTCTGCTGAGAGTTTAGTGGCTGACTAAACCCATTTTATAAAATGGGCTAAAACTCTAACTTATTTCAAACAACTACCCCTAACACTCTTCATCAGACTTGTAGGTGATAGGTTAAACTATAGCATATCAAAAAATGGGCTCACTTTGACTTGGTTTGATGCCCCAAAATTGAGACCAACAGAGATACATTTCTGGCTAATTTTCTGTGCAATTGCTGAACGGTTTTTGTTTGCGTCAAGTTTTTCACCTAGTTGCCTTAGGTTTTGGCCTTGATGTTAAACATAAAAGTTGTAGAGAATATTTCAATATAACTCGTCACCAAAAATCAGAGTCCGAATCTAAGTCTAAGTACCTCAAAATGCTACGGTACTTTAAAATTTAATGATTGGAAGAGAGTAATAAATGGTTAAGTTAAATCCTTAGACAAGTGAAGGATTGGACAAGTGCATAGTACTTCTTAAACCTAAAAACAAATTAACCATGGTCCTAAAAATCAAGAAAACGTTCAACGGTCCAAATCATTTTAGTACATCATGTTCTAAGAGGGGTAGAACTCTGGGTCGACGGTTAAGTCATGTTTGCTTGCTAGGCATGGAAGTTGTGTTACCCGAGGAGCAAGCTTAGCTCATTGACAAGGGCTCAGTTCGTATGCATATAAGATAAGGTGGGAGTGCTTAGCAATTATCTTGAATTTGAGTTTATATAAATAATGCTTGAAATGCTTTGAAGCGCATGTTTTGAACTATGACCAGTTTTGATAACCGCATGAACCTGTTGTTTTCAAATGCCATGATGTTAATTCAAGTGTGCTATCCATGATATTTTGAGCAAGCATGATGATATTATAAAAGAAATTGTCAATGTTGTGTTGTTGTTTCCAAAGTGCTAAGTTACAAGAGTTTTCGGCTCTTTATATCATGTTATGAGGGAGTTTACCCAACTATGGATTTTTTATTTATCCCTATTGGGGAGGTTTCTCGTTAAGCAGGGGTCTTTGTCATTAAGCCTTTGGGACTGAGTCCTAAGTTTTAGCACATACCACTCGTGCTTGGTAGGGAGTGGCCCTCATTCCATTACGTTGCTATTTGTGCATTGCGAATTGAGGTTATGATACTGTCAAAACTCCCGGTCATGAGGTTGATGGCTACTTGGACACTGCCAGGGTTTGGGTCTAGTTTTGAGAAAGTGGTTATTCATTTTAAATTGTGGCGGTTGAGCCAAGAACATATTTCTGTTCGCAGTACTGAGAAGGTACTGTATAATCTGTGATGTTTTCATATTCAAGAAAAAACATCAGTTTTTATGTTTTCGTGGAAAATGTAATGAACTATTTTTAGAAAGAGTTTTTAATTATCCTTAACTAAGTAATTGTCTTTTCTGTTTATGATAATGCTAAGTGCACTCTCTTGTAAACTCTGTAGTTGTAGATACCAGGAATGGATAGGAGTTGCTCCACCATAGGCATCGTCGAGTAGTTTTGGATCTTGTGTTAGGAATCATTTTGGTCTAGTTTTCTTTTGTTAAGTTTTTTAGATTTGGCAGAGCTTTATGTATAAGAACTGAAGGTTTTTGATGTTTTAGATATAATGTATGCCATTGGGATTGCAAATCCCTAGTAACTCATGTTTATCCCTTTTGACATTAAGGTTTGTGGTTGCCTAGAAGTTCTTGTTTGGTCTCTTAATATCATTATCTCTTATCTTTCTCTTTAGCAGCTGGTCTGCGGCGGGATCACATCTCTCTGTATAGGTTTAATGCCTTGCGGGAGCGGGGTGTTACACCTAATCCCGAATTAATCGCTTCGTAATGAACCCTTCAGATGGAGAAGTGATCCATACTAACAATTGTCCAAAATTATCCCTGAAAGAGGTTCGTATCGGCCATACCACAATTAATTATGTCTGATGGAGATGAATACCTTACTACCAACACGCAGAATTAATTATGTCACCTATGAATCAGTGATAGAGACCGCACGATTTATCTATGGATAAATTTTCTCTCCCACTTAGATTTTTAAAATATTTTTTAGGATTATAAATATTTGTTTAATTTAAAATATATTTATTAATTTTAAAAGTCACACAATCTGAAAAATTTCAAAATATCTTTATGCGTACACGATCCAAAAGATTCAAGTTTGCCAAATCATATTTTCGTGTTTTAATGCGTAACAAATAAAATTACTGATGAATGCATAGTTTTTTCTTTCCTTTGCAGCTAAGGTAATATATAAAGGCATTCAATTATTTTATTTTTATGTTACATATTTTTTTTAAAATAATAATTTATTAAAATTAAACATTTTTTCATTGAATTAATCTAAAATTCAGAATTAATTTTCATATTTTTTTCAAGATATTTGATTTATTAAAAATCATCTTAAACATGTTATTTTATAAAAAAATTAAATATCTAAAGTGTTTCAATTTAATTAAAAACTTTTAATTAAAAAAAATTTAATTTTATTTTTCTTTATAAAATATTAATTAAAATTGAATTTTTTTAAATTAATTAAATTAAATAAAAAATATAAAACTAATATTTATCATCCACATAGTTTGTCTAAATAAATAAACGAAATAAATATATCCCGATTTTATTATCGAAGTGAAACTCTATCGAGTTTTAAGTTCTTGTATGCAGATAAGTTTGTAGTCCTTCAATCGTTGTAGAAAGTCGCATATTCTTATCAGCATCCATCCCGGACTCATCCACTAGCAGTGTTATAGATATACAACATATCTGGATCAAAATATATCAGAAAATAGCCGCTAGGAGTCCAAAACATCAGCCACCACCGCTGGCCACCTCTGCAATGCCGCTGCTACTGTAGTTGTCCCTTCCGAGGGCTTTTGCCGCTTCGTTTGAGCTCTGTTCACGACTCTTTTTAAAAAAAAAATAGCTTACGAAAAATATAATTTTTCTATATAAACCACAGTTCAAAAACAGCTTAAAAATAGCTTTCGATGGACATCGAAGCACCACCGTCGCTACTGCCGCGCCGCCCTTGGTTGTTGCCAACTTCCTGAGGTCGTTTTGGCCTCATTTGAGCTCCATTTTTGTCCTCATTTTTTTAAAAATGTAGGTTATAAAAAATACTATTTTCTTGTCAAGAAATGTGTTTGAAAATAGCCCAAAAAATAAGCTTCGATGGCTCTAAAAGCCGCTGCGCCGCATTGCTCAGCATCGCCCCTGTTGCTTCCATTATTTTGGATTTTCCATGGTTGATTCGTCTCTGGTTGCCTGCTGTTTTTAGCACTGATATACTTCTATATATTGCTGAAAAAAACACCTTAACAATAGTCTTGAAAAAACTCAAAAAATAGCCCCAAAAGTAGCCCGTTGCCGTCGCAGCTTGCTGCTGCTGTTGCCTTTTGCCCGATTTTCTTTGGCTATTTTTTTTCAATTTTTGGACTATATTCAGGTATATTTTACTGTTGTATTATGCCTAAAAACTTGCCTAAAAATAGTTTCAAAAACACCGAAAACAACCACCGAAATACGCCTGAACCACCACCGCTAAAAGCATCATCGGCGGGCTATTTTTCCATTGTTTTTTTTTCGTGTTTTTAGGAATTGTTTTATTGTTGTTTTTAAGCCTAAAACTGCAGAGATATTTTTGCAAAACCTATCACAAAAATCATAAAAAAACCACCGCGATCCATCACTCCAACCACCCAAAACCACCGCCGGTGCCACTAGTTATGTCATCGTCTGTTCTTCGTATATTTGGACATTCAAAATTGTTCTTAAATATTCTAAAAAATATTTAAAAATAAATAAAATCTTTTACAACGAAAATCTTTGTCCTGAAGGCTCACAATAGATCTAAAAAGCCTAAACTATCACGATCAACCATCGTGATTAAAAAATTAAATAATAATCATTATTCAATCATTCAATCAAATTTGTATAAAATAATAATCATAAAATCGGAATTAGAACACCTGCAAAATAAAGTTAGCATAGTTCTAAATCTACCCAGTCCCTCAATTAATCGTAAACATAATCAAAACGACTCTGATACCAATTATTGGAGGCAAACTGCAAAGATCATTAATTTGTAAACAATTTTTCAAAAAATTAAAAACTAGATGGGCAATCGCCGAAACAAGCTCTAGATAAAATTTTTTGATGTTGAACGATCAAAATAAAACCCGTGCCACCACAGTTAATTTAAATGAATACCTTTTTAGTCATTTCTTCAATTACAAACTTTGATTCTCTGAGTTGAAACTCTGAACAAACCTTATACTGTATTCTCGATGCAATTCTTGAATGTAGTGTGGGCTACGATCCTTCAAAAACTGGTACTGGCAGAATCTGGACAACCTTAGTCTTGAAAGACAACATATTAATTTGGTTTAACCTACCTGCATATTTATAGGCTACAGCAGGGACCTGTGGAGTAATTATAACATAGACTTCTAGTGTAACCTAGATACCCTTCCAGCGGTTTCTGCAAATATGTAAACCTCTCAGCGATTTCTGTAATTATAAAAACTTTACAGCGATTTCTGTAATTTTTATAAAATACTAAATTATAGTTAATACCACTAAAGAACTATAACTGTACTCTTACTAATAATCTCAAGACCAATTTGCATTGAACTCTTGTTATTAAATGATTAACTCATCTATGTATGTTAAGATCCTCGATACCTACCAATTAAATTTAATTACTGATAATTTAATTTAATTATCTTCTTTAAAATTTCTTAATTCCTTCCGCTTAACTTATTTGACTGCTAGGTAATTAAATAAACCTCAGGGTTTGGCCCTGCCAAAACTTATAAGCTTCCTTAAGGGGTATCGTCAATCCCGAACAATTGGGACATGAATTCTGTCAATAATTAATATTTATCATATAATTAATACTGCAATCCAACTCATTAGGACTATAGACCCATAAAAGATCGCATCCTCTAATGAATCAAAATAACGAATATTAAATATACGCAAATAATAATTATTTCAGGATTAAGAGTATAAGCACTCATAATAACCTTGGAGTGTTAATTAATTTATATAATCAGTATAAAATTAACTACCCCAATGTGGTCCTATTCAATACACACAAAGTGTACTAGCAAGCAAGCCAGAACAATAGACGATACTATTATTTGTTCCTCATATCCAAGACAGGCTTACTAAAATTTTGTACTACAGTTGTACCAATGGTTTGCCCAATTCCATCTAAACTGTGAACAAAAACTTATATTCTGCAAGAATCTATAATCTGGTCTTCTGTGTGCAAGCCGTACTCTATACACCAGATTAAATACTGTACAGAATAAAAGATATCCATGTATAAAATTTAAAAAATAATATTTCATTAATTGCTTATTAAGATTCTCATAAAATGAAAAAATAATTTTATTAAAATAAAATTAAATACTAAAACCAAATAAAATCCATAATTTTTAGTATACAACCCTGACAGTGCTCGTGGTCCTTGTGCAACTTGCAATACTTGTCCTGATTCCTCCAGTCAACTGTGGTCTTTAACTTTTTCGACCACTTTAGGTCAGGGTCATCGCGTATCTGTAGCAGAACCTAGTCAGCGGTTGTATTCATGGGAGTGTACCTCTCGAATCGATTGGGGGGATTTCGTGGTTTTTTGATGTCCGAATGAGTGGGATTCGTCCTTTTATCTTCTCTCGGCCTCCTAAATCAGTCTGGTTCGCTTGGTCACTGGCGCTCAGGCTTCCTTTCTGGCTCGGGCCTCGTTTTATCTTTCCTTGCATTCATCGCATCCTCTACATTCATGTGCCTCTGGGCTTTGGCCATCAACTCGGTCATGCTCTCAGGTGGCACCTTAAACAGAGAGAATAAGAATTTTATGGGCTGTAACCCACCTATGAATGCCACTAAAGCCACCTTGTCATCCACGTCATCGACTTGGAGTGCCTCTATATTGAACTTGGACACATAATCCTTGAATGACTCTTCATTTGCTTGCTTGACGTTCAGCAGGTTTATGGTTGACTGGCGTTGCCTATGTCCTCCAATGAAGTGCCCTATGAAGAGCTTGTTGGGCTGCGTGAATGTGTTGATGGACCCAGGTTTGAGGCGGCTGAACCAGACGCGGGCTAACCCTTTCAAGGTAGTGGGGAATGCTCGACACATGATCTCTTCGGGAACTGCATGGAGGTTCATGATAGCCTTATAAGTCTCCAAATGGTCCAATATATCTTTTGTCCCATCGAAGGCCTCCATATGGGGCATCTTGAACTTTGATGGCAAGGGCTCTATCATAATCACAAGCAAGAATGGGAGGTCAGTCCTTTGCACAAGCTCGTTCACACCTCTGGTTTTCTTATCTTTTACCGCCTCCATAACATTTTGAAGCTGCTCCCTCATTCGTCACATTTCATGTTCGATCGTTATAGTACCTTTGGACCTAATGTCTGGATAGGCATTCCCGAGGGGAAGATCCCCGAGTCCTGGGCTGATTTGTTAGCTCTCTACCTCCTTAGGGTCATGGCAGTTGTTAGCATTTCCCCTGGCCCCCTGTCCTTGGCAGATGGTATATCGTCATGGGTGGGATCAAGCTAGCTCAATCCCCCATGGTTTGGGGAAACGAGGTTAGCCCATTCGGCATCAGGCAGGCTGGCGTAGAGAGGGGAAGGCCCTATCACCTGAGCCTCAAATCGTTGGTGGAGGGCATGTGTCTGCCATGCCAACTCTTGGTGTAATAACCCGAACTCAAGATACGAATAAAAAAGAAAGAACATCTCAAAAGAAATGAAATCTCGAACCTAAGTTCGGTAAGAAGAACTGGCCTGACCGTTTAAGCTTTTCGAGCCCAAGACCCGGGAGAGAGTGGGAACGACACAAGCATGTACTAAAACCCTAATGTTAAGGATAAGAATTCAAAATTTTAAGTTCAAATCGTTTAAGACGAGAGATACGCTCAAAAAGTCAAGAAACGAACCAATGTGAAAATACTAGAATTTTCTCCTACAATTAAATTAAAAAATTTTATTTTAATATATATATATATATATATATATACACTCAAGTGGCTAGACCTAGGAATATGTGCCAAAACTTGGTGGCCAAGTTTCATCAAACTCAAGTTAACTTTAAAAGTAACTAAGGTTAGTTAACCCATGGTTAAGGAA
>JAOTRH010006298.1:0-23697 GCA_034768845.1 Heliamphora exappendiculata
CGTCTTGATCAAATAGGGGATGAGGATGGGGTAACTAATCCCTGGCCCCACCCAGCCCTATTGCTATTCCTATTGTGGAGACTCGGTCTGTTTTATTGTTTTAATTAATTTTAATAACATAATTAAATTCACGGGAACGATTAATATTGTATGTAATGTGAGGTTGGCATATATTGAGACCCCGGCTATTAATTTATGATTAATTTTAAAATATCAAATTTTTTTAATTTTTTTCGATTTGAATTTAGTTTGATTTAAATTAAAGTTAAATAGAAAATTAATGTGTGGTAAGTTTATAGAATAAAAATAAGTAAATAAATAGAGCCAAATCCCAAACAGCCCCTCCCCGTTCGCGTTCTCTCCCCTTCTTCTTCATCCCGTTACTTTCCTCGACAGCCATGGGTGAAGAGTAATGCCGCGCGCCATCATCGCGGCATCCACGCTGCGGCAAACCCTCGTGCCTCTACCCTCATCGGTGCTGCCGTCTCCCACCGCCGACTAGCCGCTGGCGGGGCCGCTTGGACCCACCCCCAACCCGCGCCTTACTTCTCCTTCTCCTCTGTTATTGTTATCCACCATTGTCCGCACATCAGAGCTCTGAAATTGTTGAATTGAGCCATTAAATTGGACACCGCAGAGGAGGGTTCAAGCATCATTCAATAGGAGCATCATGACCGAGCAACCCAGATCCGAATTCCTTCTGGCCAAAACCCTAGGTGACGAGATTGAGCAATCCTAAAGCTTCGAAGCAAGGCAAGGTAGGATTTTGTTTTGTCGGTCAAATTCTACATCTTGTAATAGTTTGTTTTTCCTCCTTTTTCATTGGGAATTCGCAACCAGATTCACGAGATCTGAGAGTTCGAGGTTGGTGTTGGAGCTCGTCAAGTTTTGAAGTCGAAGAAAATCCAGGTTTTTTCCCCCCTGATCTTAATAAGATCAAGTTTTGATCGATTTTTCAGTTATATTTTGTGCAAATTTGGAGACCCTCTTTGCGTTAAAGATCGAAAAATCCCTGAGAGTTTTAAGCTTTGGTTTTTGAGGAATTGAAGCTTTTTATCTCTTGGTTTGTCTGTATTCTTGCCAGAAAGTTTGGATTCTGATTGATTTTGATCCGCTGTTTGGTGAAAAAATCTTGGGAAATCTTAGAAACCATTTTCCGAAAGTTGAGAATTGAAGGTTTTGATAAACGGAAAACTGTTGTGTGACACCATCTGTTCCATCGGAGAAGAAGAAGGGTAAGCACAAACCAAATCCATTTGCTATCGACTATGGTGGAAACCATACATCTGGAAATGCTGGACACTACTTCCATGTGTTGGACAACCCAACAGGCCAACACATAGTTAATTTAAAGATTGGACAAATTTGATAAAAGCATGATTTCATCCATGGTTATTGAGTTTGGTTTTATGGAATTGGGGTTGGGATTAGTTGAGGATAGAAATAAAATAGAAACCCTAATGGTTGTTTGGAGCTTGCAACTTGAAAATTTAGGAGTTTAAGGAGGAGTTTTTGGTTTCGTTTAAAGATTAGGGGAAAAGTGTGTATAAATCCAAGTTAAGTAGTAAATACACGGGTTAAGAGAGATGGATAAAACAAATGGGTTGCTTGGGCTATCTACTAGTAAGTTATGGATCTAGAATTGGGTTCACAATTAAATTCTAAGACGTGGGAAACTTGATATAACTACACTAAAGTTGGTTTAATTGTATTTGTGGTCTCAAGGTAATTTAATTAATGGGATAATTTGGGTTAATTCATAGTTTAATATAAGGATTTGATATCTTTGACAAGATCCTAGTTTGTTCCCATATTTATTGATTCGGTTGCATGAAAATTTGATAAAATGTGAAATTGAGACACTTGTGAAGTTGTTTGAATTGTATAACTTAACAAAGTATGAATTGGTCAACTTTTGAATTTGCAGCTACTGTGACTACTGATTACGTAAAGCAACTTGAGATGGAGATAGAGTCACAAAAATATCAGATAGTAGAGTTAAAAGAGACAAATAAGCGGTAAGATGAGATGACAACGAGTATCATGAGTTTTTTGAGACAACATGGTTTCAATGGAGAATTTGGGAATTGAGGTAATATATGACAAGTTCACAAGCACTTTTGTTAGTTTATTTAATTTACTCAATTATGATGGTTATCGTTAGTTGTTTTGCTTTTACTATTTTATTATTTTCTAATGTTTAACACTTAGAATATTTTTTTCGTAATTTTTTTGGCTGCAAGTTCTTCTATACATACGAAAGGTGCTGCCAATTGATTGTGACAAAAGATTCGTTTGGTTATTGTCATACTAGCATGGAAGGTGAGGAAAAGAAAGATTACTTGAGTTTCTTTTTATTTGTTTTTATTGTTTCATATTTTGCTTTTAAATATTTTTCTTTTCGTTTTAGTATTTTTAACTAATAAAATAGAATGTTAAAAAAAATAGTTAAATTGGGTGTTTGGAATAATTGTTTAGGTTGTACTATGATGAGAGAATAAACTAATAAATAATAAATAATAGTTTGGGTTTAACATGAAGAGTTGACATTTTTAACTTCAATAACACCAATATTTATATTCTTCTTTTTTTGAATTTTTTTATTATTGTAGATAGATTCCTAACAATATAAAGACATTTTATTGTATCAACTATATATCATTTTGATATTTTTCTTATTGTATTTGCAGATTTGCTACAAAATGAAGATGGCGTTGAAGAATTTTGTGTTGTAATTTTTTAAATATTATTTTATAAGATTAAACATTTTTTTTTGTTCATTTATTTGGAACGAATTGTTTGATACATCTTTTTGAAGTTAGAAGTACATTTACATTATTACGTGGACAAATAGGAGATTTATACTTGATTGTTATGGTGAATTTCAATTAATTTTGTCACTCATTCTATATATTTGTATTGAAATGGTTTGTCACAATTTACATTATAGTAGTGACGGAATTTGTTTTGTCATAGAAATTTGATTTTGCGACGATTTTGTGACAAATGTAGTCGTCATTTATTGTTGTTAACAATTTACGTAAAGAAAGTTGTCACGAAATTATTTGTCACTAATTGTTTTTATTTGCGAGAAAATAGCGTTCGTCGCAAATTGCCTTATATTACGATAAAATGTTGTCACAAATTCACTATACGTAAAAATAATTTTTCATTTTTGGTAATGAAATAGTATTTATGACGAAATTTTTTGATCAATAATTCACTTTTTTGTGACGAAATATGTTTTGTGACGATTACTTTTGTCACCAAAGATGACGATAAATCGTCACAAACAGCATTTGTTTGGTGACGAATCAAGGTTTTTCGTCACAAAATATCATAGTTTTGGTGAGTAATTAAATTTCCGTCATGATGTACTTTTTGCGACGACCATTTAGAGACAAAAGTGGAGAAGACGAATTTTCTTCACGGAATCTATTAGCGATGAAATACATAGATTTAGAGACAAAATTATTTCGTCAATAATGACCTATTTTATTGTAGTGTCTGGTTAGATCTGCTCCGAGAGTGGTACTCTGAACTTCGGTGGTGTTTCGTCCTTTCGCTTGGAAAAGTGTTTTCCTCGTCTTCTTTTAGTTTTCTTGTTATGCTTTGATCTGTATTTATTATTTAGTTTTGCTTTTTTTTTTTTTATTTTTCAAGTATTTTTGGTGTACTTTGAACTTTCCCCTTATATGGGGGTTGTTTTCCCAGCGGTGTCGCAGGTCTTTTCTCTCTTCATAGTGGGAGTTATGTGTGTTCTTTGGTCAGGTTTGTAAGAGAGGTAGAGTGAAGACGCGGTTACCACTTCTCCTCCGGTGGACGTCGTTGCTAAATGTGGCGTTTTGGGTTTCAGCTGAAATTAGAGATCTTTATGGCTCATTGAAGATTTGTAAAAGGTTATTGTACTGATTTGTTATTTCTCTGGCCCTTTGTGATTTGACAGTTGTTTTCTTTTCTCATTAATGAAAGGTTCAAAAAAAAAAAAGACGACAATTGAGCATAATTTAATTATAATATTAATTTTAGATAATGAATAATTTTGTCAATTATTAATGGTAACAATAATAACAAAACACCTACTTATTACACCACTTACCATTCTTTTAACTACATAGACAAAGCATTAACTAAGAAAATTTAAATTTATAATGAAAATTCTCAAATATAGAGTAAAAATGAGAAAATAAAAAGATTTAAAAAAAAATTAAAACGGTCACAATCTATATCTATATATCCATATCTATATAATATAATAAAACAAGGCAAAAATTATGTTTAACATATTTTCAATCAATGGTCCAGATTAAACCCCGCCCAAAATAAAACTCATCCAACGGTGAAAAGTACTCCCTTGCCTCTTTTGCAATGCTAAAAATCCAGACCCTCATTTTCAAAATCCCACATCCAGAGGAAAAACAAAACCAGTCCAGCGTCTTTCTCTCTCTCCCCGTTCCCTCATCCCTTCGTCGGCGCCTCTCTTCGTTCGCCGGCCACCACCGATTATCGCCGACCACCACCGATTATCGCCGACCACCGCCACTCACCGCCGCCCTTCTCTGCTCCATCGCACCATCGAAGGTTACTGTGCTCTCTCTCTCTCTCTGCGAACTCGTCGTCAATCTCTACCATCTCCGTTCGCCGGCCACCACCGATCATCGCCGACCACCGCCACTCACCGCCGCCCTTCTTTGCTCCATCGCACCATCGAAGGTCACTGTGCTCTCTCTCTCTCTCTCTGCGAACTTGCCGTCGAACACCGGTCTCTATAATTATGCGGTAAACAACCAGTTTGGGGAACAACCTATTTGAGAGTTAAAAATTGTTGTTTGGTGGCTTCATACTTTTTAGGCGGTAGCATTTTTGTTCTTATACATGCTGAAAATTTTTGTAGTTCTATAATTTTTGGTTTGTAGAATTTTTATTCATATACATGTAGTCGCGCCACCACCAGCTTCACTCAGACTTGGAGTTTTTTGTCAAATATGGCCCAATAAGTAATTTGATACTCAACAATAGTAAATAGGCTACAGTTTCTTGAAGCATTATACGAATATTCCTTCCTGATTAGTCGGTGCTAATTTAGGTGATTTGTAAAGAGTAATAATCAGGATTATATTTTTTTGTTGGGCTTGAAATTAATTGGAATTCTAAGTTTTTGGATTTTAGCATTAAGATTTTATATTCATCGAATTGTTTTGGATTTATTCATGGATTTGTGAATATGTATCTGTATTCATGGATTTGTTTTGAATAAATGAAAATTGAAAATGTTATTTTGGTTAAATTGGACAGATTGATGAGTCTTAATATTTATTTCTGTTGATAGTTTGCATTAATTTTTTTATTCGAATATGGTACTATTTTGTTGGGCTTGAAATTAATTGGAATTCTAAGTTTTTGAATTTTAGCATTAAGCTTTTATATTCATCGATTTGTTTTGGTTTTATTCATGGATTTGTGAATATGTATCTGTGTAAATAAATTCATCCAATCAAACAAACGCAAAACTAAAATATGAAAACAAATAAATATAGAAGTTAAATCAGTGTGAACTTTGTTCTCTATTTCTTTTTTTTTTTTGGAAAAATATTGTTATTATGAACCAATTTGATTCCTATTACCTTTTTTTGTTTTCATTTGAACTGGTTTGCTGGCAAAAATCTCATTGGTGAGTTAGGGTTTTTCTTATTTTTAGTTAGAAATTTGTTTCTTTTTTCTTTTTGGAATTTTGTTGACTATATGGGTCAATATTCTATCAGTTCATCTATTTAACAATTGCGATGTCTACTGAGGTGGCCTTAATTTTTTATTAATCTTCATTTATTCTCTTGATTTTTCCTTCTTTTTGATTTATCTGGATTTGTCTGTGATTGATTTGATCATAATTGCTTTTCCTTAATATGATTGTGATTTGTCTAATTTCTAAAGAAGATTTTATCTCATTGGTCCAAGTATTGATCTATAACTATTTTTTTATAGATCTATACCATAAAAAAGACCTTTTAGAAATCCGGCTTAATTAAATTGTCTTCCATTTGACCTTTCTTCACTGTGTACTTCATTTCTTTTATTGTTTCTAGGAATTTAAAATATTGTTACTCTCTTATTCATTATAAATTTCATGAACTACTATAAGGTGAAATATCAAATTAGTTTTTCAAAAATCAATGTGAATTCAAATTATATTGTGGATTTTGTGACTTAGTTATGAATTCTTATAACTATTTTAATGAATTTGTATGATTGTTGAGTTATGAATCTTATTTATTTATTTTTTTAAATTAGCAGTTTTAGATTGCGTTTCTGAATTATGGAAGCCATTGAAGCTTCTACTGTAATAAGCTAACGCGTATTCTTTTCTTATCGTTTCCTTTATTAGTTATTTTCTATTAAAAGTTTGTATAATTTCTAAGTGGATTTTTGCAGGAACTTATTTTTGGCCATTGTATGTGAGTTCATTACTTTTACAGCAATTTTTTGTGTACAAAAAATACATCTCTCTGTTTTTTTTTTTCACAGACCTTGATATCTTTTTAATGTCTCTATTTTTTTAATGGCAGTATTCTTTTTCAGTAGCATTACAAAATTAATGGCGTGAAAGTTGGGTGTTAGATGTCATTGACTTAGACACAGCACTTCATCTGGAGATTGTAGACGCTATGCTTCTTTTGGTAACTGTTCCTCTAATTTCCATTTTGGTTCACTTCTCTCTGTTTTGCTCTATATTTGTTCAATTCTATTTATGATTTTTTGTGTTCAGTTCATGATATTCAAATTTTCTTTTTGGAATTGTGTTGACTATATGGCTCAATATTCTATCAGTTTATCTATTTAACAGTTGCGAAGTCTAATGGGATGGCCTTAATTTTTTATTAATCTTCATTTCTTCTCTTGATTTTTCTTTTTTTTTTGATTTATCTGGATTTGTCTGTGATTGATTTGATTAGAATCTCTTTTCCTTATTATGATTGTGATTTGTCTAATTTCTGAAGAAAATTTTATCTCATTGGCCCAAGTTTTGATCTATAACTATTTTTTTGTTGATCTATACCATAAAAAAGACCTTTCAGAAATTCGGCTTAATTAAATTGTCTTCCATTTGATCCTTCTTCATTGTGTACTTCATTTCCTTTTTTGTTTCTTGGAATTGAAAATATTGTTACTCTCTTGCTCCTTATAAATTTCACGAACTACTATAAGGTGAAATATCAAATTATTTTTTCAAAAATCAATGTGAATTCAAACTATATTGTGGATTTTGTGAATTAGTTATGAATTCTTATAACTATTTTTATGAATTTGTATGATTGTTGAGTTATGAATCTTTTCTATTTTTTTTAGAATTAGCAGTTTTAGATTGTGTTTCTGAATTATGGAAGCTATTGAAGCTTCTACTGTAATAAGTTAACACGTATTCTTTTTTTATCGTTTTCTTTTTTAGTTATTTTCTATTAAAAGTTTGTATAATTTCTAAGGGGATTTTTGCAGGAATTTATTTTTGGCCATTGCATGTGAGTTCATTACTTTTACAGCAATTTTTTGTGTACAAAAAATACATCTCTCTTTTTTTTTTACGCAGACCTTGATATTTTTTTAACGTCTCCATTTTTTTAATGGCAGTGTTCTTTTTCAGTAGCATTACAGAATTAATGGCCTGAAAGTTGGGTGTTAGATGTCATTGACTTAGACACAACACTTCCTCTAGAGATTATAGACGCTGTGCTTCTTTTGGTAACCGTTTCTCTAGTTTTCATTTTGGTTCACTTCTCTCTGTTTTGCTCTATATCTGTTCAATTTTATTTATGATTTTTTGTGTTCAGTTCATGATATTCAAATACTTTCAATTTGGCAATTTCATGTGAACTTCTCTTAATATTTGAGCACAACAATGGTTTTTATTCTTTTGCTTTTATTTGTTTGATGGGAAACTTGAAACCCATTGTGAATTTCTACACATTGATAACTCAGTCATTTATAGGAAACCAATGAGAAATTCTACTTATTCTTTCCTATTCTCTTTATTGTTTTGTGGATGCAAACATTTTGTTTTTCATAGTGGGAAAAACCTGTGATATTTATTTTTTCTCTCATTACAGAGGATTTAGTTACAAAAATGGATACGGTGTACTTTTTTTTGTGAATTTTTTGATTTTCAAAAATTTGTTGGGTACTGTAGTAGCAGTAGCAATGGTATTAGTTCATTCAATGACTCATGAAATATGTTCAAGTTTTTGAAGTAATTAATTGGTGACTGTTGAAATTATTACATGTTCTATGCTTTTTTCTTCTTATATCTCTTATATTGGATTGAATAATTAAAAATTGTAAATTGTTGTACTTTGTAGGAAAGTGTTGTCGATAAACTCATGATAATTAAATATTATAAATTGCTCTACTTTGTAAGAAAGTGCTATTGCATGGACGTGCGGCAAATACTTGCCACCAAAGCTATGAGACCTTTCCCTTATGCCCTCGCTTGCTCCCTCTCTGGCCCTTCTGGCAAGAGCCAAAACCCTCTATCTCTCTCATGTTTTGCAAGTTACCTTTTACCGAAACTCTCTCTCACTCTCTAGCCTGTCTCTTTAGCTTGCACATGCCCTTCTTTCCCTTCTTGGCCTTTAGTGAATAGAGCAACATTGAATAGTTGAAAAACATAGTGAACAGAACAAAAGTGGCACTTTATTTGTATTTTTTATCCGTTCCTATTTCTGGAAGAACCAATGGTTAAGATATTTTAATTTTTATTCCTTGATTAAACAGTAGAATTAGTTTGAAACAGGTATAGTTTTTAAAACAGATATGAAAATATGAAAATATACATCAAGAAATCGTTGGTTTTGTCTATTTTTAGTGCTTGGTTGTTACATTGTGTTTTAAGTACTCAAAAACATAAATCCACAATTTTGGTTTCTTTGATTTTGAGAGTTTTTATCCTTATTCTAGCTGCTTCTAGGGTTTTTGGATTTTTGGCTTGGATTGGGTGTTAGACTTACTTTGGCATCGTCCTTCTAATTTAATTAGATAGAAGGAGACTCTAAGTTCTATATAGGGATTTGATTTTTTGTTTATTATTTTTAATTTCCTAGACCTTGGATTTTGAGTTCTAAGAAATATGGAACTTTGGTAATTTAACTTTGAGTCTTGGGGGTGAGTCTTTTGCGCAAATTGCTGGCTTCAAGCTCTAGCGTCTTGATTTGAAGTAAATTGGTTATTCATTGAACTCGAATCCATGTTCACAGAACTCTAAAGGTTTTTCCAATGGATTTTTTTCTCTGTATCTGTATGTATATTATTTCTTTAGTCCTTATTGCTTTTATATCATTTTGGATGTGTGTTTGCTCATAACTAAGTTTTAGATTTATTTTTGTAGATTTTAACAGAAATACCACGTGAAAGTGATTAGGTTTATAAAGCAAATTAACTATGAATCTATTTTGGTTAAAGCTTGAAAACAAATAAGTGTTTTGATATCCTTACTACAATTGGTGTATAAAGTTACATAATCACCAATCTAAATAGAAATGACCCGTATTACTTTTTTAAAGTACTGTTCAATTTAGGTTGATTATGGGGAACTAATCTCAGTCACCTTTTACCCCACCTCACAGCTAACATGGGAAACTTGCTCATTCTCACAATAGGTATTCCCACAAGTCGAATCTACGAATTGATTGGTGAGAAAGTCAGCATGGTACTTTTTTTATATTAGTACACCTTCGATAATATGTTACTGCTTTATTTATTTCTCTCAGTATAAACCTTCATTACAACTACTGTTCACCCAATGGAAAAGAAGGCTTCAAATCCTTTTTGGTGCACAACATACACCGAGAAAGAGAAAGAAGGTTGTATATATCGAAGAGAAAAGCCGTCTTGATTTTGTTTGTTTTGGTAATGGTAGATATTGGTCCGATGTGTTGATATTTTAATATTGGGCTTTAAAAGTCGTGTTAATGGGCTTTGATCTGATCTATCAAATGGAGATTTGTATATCAATTTCTTATGTGGATAGCCTAAATTTTTTGTTGTAAAAATTGTTGGATCATTTTTTTTAACCCAATTAATTCTCAAACCATGTGAATTGTAGAGATAGTAATTTGCTAAATGCTCAAACCGTTGGATTTTTCGGAAAACAAGGAAAATTTTGCCAATTTTTAAAAAAAAAGTTTAATACTTATAATATATATTTTTAAATTATTAAAAGTTTGACGTCTTCATTCTCTTTTTCCCCTTTCTTTCTATTATTGTTCTTATTGTTTTAGATTACTAGTTTAGGTAGTTTTGTGTTTTTTTTCGTACCAGATCACGTAAACAAAAATGGTTTACAATGATCCTTCGTGGTATTTATTAACATTAGTGGTCCTTCCTAGTGTTTATCAACATGTAATTATTGATTCTTTTCTTTTGGTTGTATATTGTGGTTTTGTTGTTGGGATTTAGGCAGAACCTGTATATATTGCATTGTTTGATTTTATTATAGGTTATTTTGTAAACGGTCAAATCGCTGAATTATTCGAAAAATAGAGAAAATTTTGTCAATTTTTTTAAATTTTAATACTTATAATAATTATAATTATCTATGTATAAGATTTGAAAGAAATTATTAAAATGCACGAGTTATTCAAGAAAAATAATGGTAGTGCCTTTTGTCACGAGTTATTTCTAGTGTAATTAAAAATCGAGTCAGCTACGGGTAAAAGAGTAGAGAAATAGTGTGATTTTCAAATTGTGTTCATAAAATTTTAAAATGAATTAAATTATAGAAAAAATCTGATGGGCATTTTGGGAAGAAAAAATCTACACCTTTTTAAATTTAGGAAACCAACGGGCTCGGAATTTCATTAGGGAAACTATTCACTCTACCGACCTCCAGCCTCTTCTTTTCCTTCTACTTTTATTTGAATTGAATTCACTCGGTCGTGAGAGAGAGAGAGAGAGAGAGAGAGAGAGAGAATTGCAGGGCTTCTTTTGATTTCGGCCATGGAGCCTTCTTTGTTTTAGATCTCTGCGCATATACATATGTCATCTCCGTGCAGAGACAAATTGAGTTTTCTCTTGATTTCGATGTCCTACACAATTTCTCCGGCAAAGAACAAATCACTCCTGGTATCTCCCACTATCTCATTCTCCTATGCGTCATATATTTATATTTATTCTCTTCGTTATGTTTGCAACATATAGGAGCATATGAATCTTGAAACTGTTGCAGATATCAAGAAATTAGAGCGTGTTTCGCTGATTCATCTAGCTGATGCAACTGGTGACAATTTGGGGAGGAGAGAGTGAAATTTGGGGAGAGCAAGAAAGGGCATGAAGATGATACCAATTTGGGGAGAGCAAGAAAGACAGTAGCTCTAGGGATTTATCGCTGAGGCAGCACTACCTGTTGATGTCGAACTATCCAAAATGGGTATGGCATATTTGGATAAGGAGAACAACATGGAGGGACCAATGCCTTGTATGTATTATTCTGTACTCTAACTTAGTTGCTTAAGCATTTTGTGGGAAAATATGTTTGCATGGTTTAATCAATCTGAGAATTGGGCTTTGGGTTTATCCATTTCATTTATGCCTTACTGTTTCTCCTTGAAAATTCTGTTGAATACAACCGGTTGTCTAGTAGTAGTTGTTTTTCAATTAGATAGCATATTCGCTGCTGTCTCTCCTTTTTGTAGATTCCCCGATTCATTCATCTGCAACTGGAGGAAAGAAAAGCGGATTAATCTTGGACATTATGTCAGTGGTGATTGGAAAAGCACATCTATTATGTTCTCATGCTGTTTATGGCTTCCTTGCTTTCACCTTTAGTCATGCGCTATAGCTGGATGATGCTCCCTGCTCATGATACAACCTCTGCTTGTTTTGTGTCATTAGTTAAAATGTTGACTATGAAGTGATACCGCTGCCTGGCTTAGCTTAACTTCTTTACCACTTTTTTCTTTTACAGGTTAATACAAGTGGGCTATACGTCATGCAATCCTGGAGCACCTTCCTATTGTAGTTGTGATTAATAACATGATATCTTCGTCCTTTTAGTACTTGAAATCACATTCTTCTATGTTCTGATTGTTCTTTTAGGCAGTAATCGTCCATATACTTGGGTTCACTTTTGTAAATGCATTTGGTTAGTACTTTTGTTTGTTTTTTTAGGTTGACAGGCTAATCACTGAACTTAAATTGTCCCCAAAGGATGCTTACCATGAGCTTAGGCATGCAATTGAAGCCATCACCAACCACATCTCTGCTGCTGCTTCAACTGTTGTAAATGTCCAAATAGTTGACCTGACTATTGGAAACGTTTTGCAAGTGCTAGTGCAGGATGGTCTTTCACTTTGCAATCATTTGCAAATTTATGTGTCAAGCTCCATGGTATACCATTTGATGCTAATAAATTTGAATCCCATCTTTGGGGAGATTTCTACTTTGATTCGGATGCCAGAGTTTTTAGGAAGAAACAACCTAGAAGTGGAGTGGAAAGGTCATTTGTCCAGTTTGTGTTAGAGCCACTAAAAATATATAGCCAAGTAATTGGAAAAGGCAAAAAAAAAAAAAAAAACAAGCTTTTTCAAATGTTGTGCTTAACCTTTAATCCCATGACTTATTACTCTTTCCTCGATGTATGCAGTTGCTAATCCATGATCTAGAAGGATCAATTTAGTGAAAATGCTGATGAGATCTATTTGTAAATTGGGACTTTAGTCTTGGGAAAATGCTCATGAATTGTGAGATATGCTCATTAAACTTTGCTTTATGTATGCAGGGATTCAAGCTTGGGATTTATAGTAGATTGCTTAAGGTGATTAGATTCATTATCAAATTGATACATTCAAAGGGTATTTCTCTTTCTTTTTTTTTCTTTATGTGTATTCAACCTATTCTTGACTTATGTGTAATACCCAAAGTATTACCGTAGTATTATATGTATGATTTATTTTATTTAGTGCATATTAATTGTATGGAAAGTTCTTGAAATTACTTTGAATGGACATGCATGAAAGCATTCTAATTATGCAAAAAATAAAAAACATGTTGATGCATGTTTTACTTGATAATATGAAAAATTATTATAGTTAACACTTGTATGTAGTATACAAATTATAGAGAGAAAAATTGACGTGTTTCACTGACTAATCTTCTTTATGTATAATTATGCCGTTAAACAATTTTGAAATTATTAATTGAAGTGCTTAAAAAACTTATGTTAATGTATAAGAGGCTTTGAAATTAATATGCAAAAATTAATCAAAATTAAGTAGGGATAAGTATGACCAATTAACATAATTATGACTAATTACCGATAAGTATGATTAGCCTAATTAAGTGAGATTAATTAGCCTAAACTTGATTAATTAGATTAATGCTTGATTAATTAACTTAAGTTGTTGATTATGACAATTGGTGAGTCATCTAGTGTTAGGTGTCATTCTAAGGAACTAGTTGTCATTTTAAGACCAATCCTTGGTGTGAAATAGGGACATGTGTCTATATATTATTAGATAATGATATATATTCTCTACAAAAGTTAACAAAATAAGAGGAGAGAGAGAATCTCTACATAAATTTCTGAAGAAAGGTGTTTGGTTAGAGAGAGTGAAGGAAAAGAAAAGAAAATTCAAATAAAGTGGAGAGAAAAAATAGGGCTTTTGTACACGACTTCAAATTAAGGTAAGAAGCTTATTCTCCATGCTATTCTCTATCATAAAATCTGAAAATAATAAGATTAAAATGAATTAAAATTGATTAATTGACGAGTTTAAGGTTAATACATGGGAAAAGTTAAGGTTATTCTTTTCGGGTCTTAAAGAAATTATAATCTATGGTGATTTCATTATTTAACCGCATGAATATTGAAATTAGAGGAATATAAGACCTTAGAATATCTTATTACAAGTGTGATACATGATTAAACTTGAGCTTTTGATTTTGGATATAAAATATGATGAAATATAAACAAAATAATAGTAAATTTAGACATTTTCATATGATCACCCTTCATTCGTTTCATCCTAACTCTTTGTATCTTGAGAATTAGATAATGAGACCACTACCATTAGAAACTAGACTTTTGGAGTTTTAATTTGGATACAAATTTTGCCCCAATCGGAGTCCAAAAGATTGAGTTATGGCTGCTTAAGGTTTTTGGATAGAAGCTGTCTTGGCCACTGGTTTTGGACATTCGAACAACCATGCTATAAATATGTTGATTTTTAAGATACTTTTATAAAGTCCTAAGTGGGATATAACCTAGAATGGAATATAACATCCTATAATTGTTATAACTTCCTCAAAATGTGAATTTATGTGCATTCTATCATGAGTATAATACATGTTTTTCATGTAAGAACTCTTGATTAAGAAAGGATTAACTTTAGAATAAGTATTTGAGGTGAGCGTTACTATACCTTAGTTATATTTGTAAATTATGTTTTTCAATGGAAATATTTACAATGGAAATCGTATGTTTCTTATCAAATATTCTTAAATGCTTTCATGGATATCAATATGTTGAAATGCATATGTTTTGATCTATTAGTGTCATCCGTGGTTATCCCATGCTACTAGGGGAAAGAAAAGATATTGGTAGTGCTATAATGAGACATCTCAACCTTTTTGCCACCAATTGTGGCTACAGTATAGAATGCCGGAGTCGGTCTGGTAGTCCTTCATGAATTGGTTCGTGGTGATGGTATCATATATTATTTGAAATGCTATATGCTTTATTGATATGATCAAAGTGGATTTATCAATGTCCTGAATTTTGGTTCTATGAAATGTTTTTAGCTCAGTTTATATGCATTATTTAGCAAGAAGGCTTGACCTATCCATGAATCTTTTGTAACCTTGGTATATAGTATTCACGAGAACTTTTAAGCTTATACGTTGAATCTTACCTCTTTTTAGGTGATGAAGTGTAGAATTGTCCAAGCTTGAGATGTGCATATGTATAAAGATGACTTGCCTAAGAGCTAGTTTTTTTGAGATTTTGTATATAGTGTTGTGAGTCATGTACTTTTTTGACTTTTGCTTTGTAATGTATAAAATGTCCTCTTGTAATACTTTTGTATTGTAATGTAATATAATGAAATTTCATATCATTTAGCTTATGCACAGCTTTGGTGGAAATAGTTTATATTGCATTTGTAATGGAAAAGAAAACAACTTTACTGGTTATATTATTAAACTTTCGTTGTATTATGGTTTACCCCTTAATTATTAATAAAGGACCACAGTTTGATGACGAGATGGCCTTGGGTAGTCTAGAACTACTGACCGGTCTTGACCCTAATCCTATTGGAGTGGGTATGGGTCGTGGCATTATTGACATAGTATATAATCTATAATATAGATTGGGACCACCGACCATTTCATGTGAAATTTTGAAGAAACGATAAACCATCTGCCATCTTATCACATTTTGTTGAATAGGACAACTCAAAAGAAAATCTTCATAAACATTTAACAGCAGCAATTCAGAAACATTTTAGTCAAAAGATACTAAGATAGTAACACAATCAAAAGGTTAATCCAAAGGATCTGCAGTTGGAAAATTTAAAGACACTCTATGTCAATGGCAAAGTATTGAGAAATCTCTATGTCACTTCCAAAGTATTGAGAAATTACAATTGTATATGCTAAATCATAAATGTGGAACAATTCGACATCAAATGTGATCAATGATCTTAGAAGTAAACAGTACACTAACTTGCTTTTCTTCCTCAGTTTCACAACAGTCAGAGCATCAAAGTTTCTGAAGTCCCTCTGTTGCTCCTATAATTTTTTAGTCATCATTCCTACTCCAGTTGAAGCATTTCCCAGCTGCAGGGATTGCTTCCACTAAGCATTGACTTTCTACCATGGGAAGAAGATGACCTCATCAAGAATTCATCTCCAGGGTTGAATTCATCAACTGTTTTGTGACAAGCATCAAATCTCTTAAAATACGAATAGTGTTCGATTATCACAGATTTAGGGTGAAATTCAATGTCCAAACATGATAGATTTCCATCTGATCTTCCCTCTGATTTTGATTCCTATATTCATGGTTATGTTCAATACTCATTTGCTCCTCTGTTGCAGGGACCATTTTGGTTGTGGTTACAGGTCCAGTTTCAGTTTTTGTTTCAACAACATAATCGATCTCTTTTGTGAAGTAATCTATGCTCTTATTGGGACACTGTTGCAGAAGAAATTAATGAGTGACTTAAAGAATTCAGTCAAATTGCCTTGGATGAAATTGCAGCACAACTACAGATTTTGGTAACTTGTTTGAACAGTTGTATGTCAATTTGCTGCCATGAACATGCAAATGGGTGTTGTGCATGCCATTATATTGTGTGGCTTATTTAGGTAAAAGATAGACTAGAAGGCTGGCAGTTGTGTTCTTCTGTTTATGTTGGGCATGTTCAGATGAATTTATCAGCAATGTGGAGCTCGTGTGTGTGTGTGTGTGTGTGTAGAGAGAGAGAGAGAGAGAGAGAGAGTGGCAAAGTTTCTGTCACACAGGAAAGAGAGTTGCTCTAGGGATTTATTGCCGAGGCATCACTAGCCAGCACTACCTGGGGTATGTCGGATAAGGAAAAGAACATGGAAGGATCGGAGTTCAATGCCTTGTATGTATTATTCTATACTCTAATTTAGTTGCTTCAGCATCTTGTGGAAAAATAATTTTGCATAGTTTAATGATTAAATTCCTCTTCTGAGAATTGGGCTTTGCGTTTATCCCTTTCATTCATCATTTATGCCTTACTGTTTCTCCTTAAAAGTTCTGTTGAATACAACCTGTTGCCTAGTAGTAGTAGTTGTTTTTCTTTTAGATATCATATTCACTACTCTCTCCTTTTGTACATTCCCCCGTTGATTCATCTGCAACTGGGGAAAGAAAAGTGGAATAATCTTGGGCATTATGTCAGCGGTGATTAGGCTCTCATGCTGTTTATGGCTTCCTTGCATTCACCTTTAGTCATGCTCTATAGCTGGATGATGCTCTCTGCTCATGATGTAACCTCTGTTTGTTTTGTCTCATTGGTTAAAATGTTGACTATGAAAATTATACAGCTGCCTGGCTTAACTTCTTCACCGCTTTTTTCTTTAACAGGTTAATACAAGAGGGCTATATGTCATGCAATCCTGGGGCACCTTCCTATTGTAGTTGTGATTAATAACATGATATCTTCATCCTTTTAGTACTCGAAATCACCTTCTTCTATGTTCTGATTGTTCTTTTAGGCAGTTATTCTCTATATACTTGGCTTCACTTTTGCTAATGCATTTAGTTAGTACTTTTGCTTGTTTGTTTTTCTAGGTTGACAGGCTCGTCACTGAACTTAAATTGTCCCCGAAGGATGCTTACCATAAACTTAGGCATACAATTGAAGTCATCGCTAACCACATCTCTCCTGCTACTTCAACTGTTGTAAATGTCCAAATTGTTGACCTGACTATTGGAAATGTTTGCTTTGCAAGTGCTAGTGTAGGATGGTCTTTCACTTTGCAATCAGTTGCTAATTTATTTGTCACCCATGGTATACCATTTGATGCTAATAAATTTGAATCCCGTTTCTGATGCCAGAGTTTTTAGGAAGAAACAACTTGTAAGTGGAGTGGAAAGGTCATTGGTCCAGTTCGTGTTAGAGCCACTCTACAAAATATATTGAGTAATTGGAGAACATAAGAGTGTGGAAACAACTCTTGTAGAACTTGGTGCGACTCTCAGCAATGCATCATACAAATTATATTAGGCCTTTGCTTAGGTTGACTGGTAGTTCGGTTTTTGACTCTGCGACCGGATTTGCTGATATGCTAGTACATCACATTCCTTCTGCAAAAGATGCTGCAGCTAGGAAGGTTGAACATATTTATACTGGCCCTAGGGATTCTGCTATTTGCAAGGTCATGGAAGAATGAGATCCTTTCGGGTCCCTAATGGTTAATGTGACCAAATTGTACCCAAAATCTGACTGCAGTGTTTTTGATGCTTTTGGTCGGGTTTATATTGGTGAAATCCAGATGGGTATATCAAGCTCATTATATAATACCCATAAGCAAGGCACCACCCAGTTATTTGGTTCTTTGTAATTTGCATTATGATGAGGATGTGTAGATATTTTGCCCCCCATTTGTTCAATACTCTCCTTGTGGTGAAAACAACAACCAAGCCTTTAAATCCAAGTGAGCTGCGCAAAATGGTGGAGGGCCTTAGAAAGATCGACAAGAGCTATCCTCTAGCCATAACTAAAGTTGAGGAGTCGGGAGTGCGCTATTCTAGCTACCGGAGAGTTATACTTGGATTCTATAATGAAAAACCTTAGTGAGTTTTATTCAGAACTGGAAGTCAAGGTATAGTCGAATGTCAAATTTACTTTATATGTTTGTTGTTTCTATTAATCCTTTGTTTTAGGTTTACTGAAAAGATGTGTTTTTTATTGATGGGTAAACATTTTCTTATTATGATGCGTGAAAATGTAGGTGGCAGATCACGTTGTCTCCTTCTGTGAAACAGTTGTGGAGTCTTCATCAATGAAATGTTTTGCTGAAATGCCCAACAAAAGAAACAAGATAACCATGGTATGGCAGTTTATTTTGATTTAGGGTCTGTTGGGGAATCATTTGATTTTTAGGTTGTAATATACATGAGTTTTATGTTCAAGATTGCAGACTCATTGGAGAGAAGAGGACTTGCTGAGGACTTTGAGAATCGTGTTGTGAGCCTTGATTGGCCCCGAAAGAAAATCTGTAATATTTTCCCGGCAAAATATGACTGGGATTTGCTTGTTGCACGCAGGATCTGGGCATTTGGGTCTGATAAGCAGGTAAATTTTATGGTTTGCATAGCTGCAAAAGTGCTGCTGGTTTCAGATATCACACAACTCAATTAAATTATGCGCATGAGCCATACCTTTTTCCTTCATCATAGTTTGAATCTTGAACAATTTTTGAAACTGAAGTATTGCTTTCCATGCTCAAGTTTGTTCTTCATTGTAAATCTTACTAACTAAATTTATGTAGGGGACTAATATCCTATTAGAGGACACTTTCAATTGAAGTTGACAAGACATTGCTGAGTGCTGGTAATGATTTTATTTTACAAGGGTAAACTTAATTACGTCCCTGTCCTATGTCCCTCATTTCTTCTTAATATGTTCTCCTTTTAGTTCAGTGCTGAACTTTGAGATGCACATGGTTTTAAATTTTTTTTTTTTTAAACAAGAATGAAATTCATATTGGTTTTTTGTCTGCCATGCACCTAACTTCTATGGGCGCAAGTCATCAAGCACTTTTGTCTTTATATAGCAGGAACATAGTGTGTGGCAATGATTTGTCTCAATCATCCCTAGTAGATTAGGAAGGTAGTGCATTAAGCGTCTGGACAAATTAGGCCAAAAATAGGAAGTGTTAGCGAACATTGCAAACTAATATTGGTGTGTATCTTGCACAATTGGCATGCAATGTGGGTGTCTTATTCCAAGGTCAATGCTCAGTTTTATTGACGCTTTTATTTGAGTATTTGAGAGGGGTTATTCCTTAAATCTGGCCAAAGTTGTTATGTTCTACTAATACCATTGCACACAATAAACTCGCTGATCTAGCAGTGATAGGCAGTTGGACCCTTTTCGATGTTAAGAATTATTATGACAATTCAAGAGTTACTGCAATGAAGAACGACACATTCCAAAACTTACATTTTAGCAATGGCGCCCCAGAATTTTATGTTAATTTTTTTCGTTCATTAATGTTTAGATGCATTAATCACACTCAGACATTAATATTATGTTCATATATGTTTTCTTTAAGATCATGGTACTTTCACATAATTCATTCTAGCATAGTATTGGGTACTGTCATCATTTCCTAATCAACTATGACAATAGATCTTGTACGAACAGTTGCATTACTATATCAAGGAACTAAACGAAAGACCGCGCTGGTTGAATGTTTTAAGTTCATAGTTCTGAGGATATCTTATGTGGCTTGGTCGTGGTCATTGTATTCAAAGTAAGTGCTCGTGGTTGTTGTTTGTTTGATTTTTTTTCCCTAGCAGTTAGATGTGCATATTTTGGGTTATGAGTGTTTATGCTTAGTTTAAGTATATTTGTATTTAGCATGCTAGTTTAGACAAATATGCTAGATTTTAGGATTTAAATTTATGTTTTTAGCATGTTAAATTTAGAACTCGAACAAATAAAGACGTATATTGAAAGAGAAAAATACAAAAGGAGTGGGGACAAGGAATCCATCAAGAGAACAAGACCGAGGAAAAAAAAGGAAACTCCTATTAAAATAGATCACACACGACCCTTGAATATCTAGAAATAAAAAACAATAGAATTTCCTTACATGGAAGAGAGATTGAAACCCAAAAGGATGATAAACCATTGTTTTCAATATTCCATGCATTTAACACTGAGATCAGAGGATATGATAAAAGCATCTTGAGTAAAAAAATATATATTCGAAGCATATCATGAAAACACTTATTCATAGGCTTGTTGCAAAGAATAATCCACGCAAAATACCTGGCTTTCCAAAATACTTAGACTTTGCCAAATACTTGTCCCTTCAACAAAATCTCATGGTTAACCAAAATTTCAAAATAAAAACTATTTTCATAACAATGGAATTCTAAAACCATAGTTTGAGTATGAGAATCTAAATAACAACAGTTTTCTTCAATCAAGAATCACATGCTTGAAACATAAACTTTTGATGAAAAACCTAGTAACGAAAGTATACACTCACCTCGTACGCTCAAAATCGAAAAGAATGAGATCTACACACAAAAAAAGGTTCAAAAGCATGGTTTAGGCATGGTGCTATTAAGATTTCAAAACTACTTGGGTTCTCTCACAAATCCTGTGGTTCAAGCGTTTGTTTAAAGTCTTTAAGTCCTAAAGATGGCTCAAACAAAGTAGGTTTAACTTGTAGTCCATGGTCAAGTATAAACCTCGGTTTCATAAACTAGGACGCTTTTAGGTGTTGGGACCTCAAGAATTCATAAGTTCATTTACTTTCATCAAAATCCAAGATTTAACACTGTTTAGAAAAAAATTCATGTTCTCCTTTTCTGTCCAATAGAAACTTCTCGAACTAATTTTGTTGAAAACTAGACTGACAAAGCTGTAAAATCATAGGTCATGGGCCTTAAATGGGTTTCGGATGAAATTGGTACAGTTGATCAAAGTTTGCACAAATGAAAAAGGATTTTCAAAACAGAGCAGTGAACTTTGAAAAATTCTAGAAAAATAATCTGATTACAAGACTTGATTTGAAAGAAAGATCTATGAGTCTACATTCATACAAAAACGTTGCATCAATCTGTGTTTTCTAGAGTGAAATATATCTGTTTTGCGAAGGTGTGTGGGAACAATGTGTGGGAAAAAGCCCAATCGGTAGCTTGGGCGGCTAGCCACCTTAGGCTACAGCCCTGCACATTCCAACGTTTTTATTTTGGGTTTCATGCTTGGGTCTCATTCTAGCATTGTCCCTAGGGCTTTTAAGGCTTCCAAAATAATTCTGAGAGAGTATTTAGGTTCATAAAAGACGGCCCAAAAGTTTGTTTAGATTTTAGTTGAAACATTAGAATGAATTTGGTCACTGTTAGAAGTTTTCATTAGCGTGTGCTTAACATGAGACTGTGACCAAATTGATGAACATGTGTTAAATTTATTTGTGATCATGGCATGAATTAGAATAAAAGAGACTCAATGGACCTATCTCAGTGAGTATGAGTGGGTGAAAGTTTAAGAATGAAGCTCCAATGCTCCATACACTCCTTTTCTTCTCCGTCTAAACTTTTTCCCTTTTCTTAAATTTGTATATGCTCTCTTTAATTTACTATTGTTCGCAAATGTCTTTTAACATGTATATCTATGTTCTTAAATAGTTTTGAGCAACATAAATGGCTTATTTAACTTCTTTTTTTAAAATTTTAAACTAAAAAACTTAAAAACTAACTTAAAAACTTTTTTACCAATTAGGTCCATAGCTTAGAAGACAATTACTACCTATTGGGGGTCCTGTTTCTAATTATGCTTGTGTCTATAAATTCTCGCCACATTGTAGGATTAAGGATAATGTTTGGTATAATTGAAAGTATAAATATATAAATTATAATTAATAAAAATATAATTATAATTTTAAAAAAATGGTTACAATTAAAAGTTTATTATAACTATAAAATTATAAAATTATAAATTGTAAAATTTATATTTATTGATTTAAAATTAAAAGTACGAGTAAAATGATGTAAAGCACATATATTTAATTTTTAAATTTTTTATTAAATTAAAAATTAAAAATTAAAAATTAAAAATTATTTTTTACCAATCACATAATTATTACAAACTGCAATAGGAACAGGAATTGATCTAGGGACTGGAGCATCTCCATCCAAAATTTGCCCTTAACCGAGTCATTGTTCCATAAAGCAGTTTTGACGATCCTAGAGAGCTAGAGAGAGAAAGGGGGCAAATTATTAGATAATTATGGAGTATTATGTAGGTTATGGTATTTTTAATAAATAAATAATTATAATTTATAAAATATAAATTATTTTTTAATTTTTTTTTATTTAATAAAAATAATATATTATATAATTATTGTAAAACTTATTATTATTATATTAAATAAAAATACCATACAAGCTTAGCACGTAATATTTTGAGGTTAATCAATCAATGGTCATGAATTAGTGAAAGTTATTTATTGATTTATTGGTTTATTTTTTATTATAAAATTTTTTAAATAATTTTTTTATTATTTAATTAAATTATTATATTATTTAGATTTAACTCATTAAAATGAATTAGAAAAATAAAAAAATTTGATTAAAATATAAAAAAATTCAGAAAAGACAAAAAATAAACAAATATAAGCCAATCATTCAAATCAAATATTATTTATTTTCGTCTTTAGTGAAATTTTTTTATATCTTAATTAAAAAAATTTATTTTTTAAGTTCAGTTTATTGAGACAATTTTAAAAAATAAAAAATATATATTTAAAAGTTAAGAAAAAATTAAAAAAAGACAAAAATAAATAAAACATTACTTACTTGCCCATACAAGGCCAATTATTACTTCAGAAGAAGAGAGAGGGCGAGACGAGACATGGAGGCAATTTTTGAGATACCCTTGGATTACAATCACGGTGGATGTTATTATTGAAATTAATAATTTATAAATTATAATTTATAATAAAAATTATAAATATTTAATAAATATATTAGTTTGTAATTAAAATTATTTATATACTAAGAAATAATTATAATTTATAGTAAAAATTATAAGTATTTTATAAAAATTATAATTTATTATTAAAATTAGTATTAAAAAATTAAAATTCATACCTAATAATTTTGCCAAATACTCTATATGTAAGCAATTAACACGGGTTGTTCTTGGTAAGTACAAAATATTCAATGCTTTTTAAGTGAGCTATTTTTATATTTTATTTATTCAATAAAAATAAATTTATATTATTTTATCTAAAATATTTATGGGTAAATTTTACTGATCACTCTTGAGATTTCTGACAAAAACAGAAACCTTTTATGTGATTTCAAAAATTATAAAAAAATTTCATCAGATTTGATTTTAACATCAAAAACTTCTAATCAGATTTGGTTTAAAAAACAGCAGGACTGGGTTTGGGTTGGAGGGGTGGGCTCTATGTGTCTCACGCACGCTGCACGATCGG
>JAOTRH010006309.1:0-23697 GCA_034768845.1 Heliamphora exappendiculata
CATGCTACTACGTAACATAAACACATAATCATGCTATCACATAGCCACATAAGATTATGCAAATACGTCTCACATACTGAGGAGAACTAACAAGACGGACTTGTCAATTTGGATAACGTATTCAGATTTCTTGCTAGAATATCCGTCGGCTAAACACGCTTCTAACTTGGCCTCTAAACATGTTAAACCAAACGCCCGAAGGAAAGACTCGCCAATCCTGTGATTTAACCTCCATACCCATATATACACAATTATCATGCTTAGAAAGCTATTAACATGTTATAAACATACATTTAAACACATGCAAGCAAGCATACACGATCAACCTCAGCAGGTGACAAACTCCTTTTTTCCATGGCTCTTAGGTATTCGAACCCAGAGCTCTGATACGAATTTGTCACGCCCCAAAACCCGGGGTCACGTGAAAATCCACTAAACATCCATTTCATATGAAAATACAGGTTTTCATACATTAAAATTCGCCTATTGGAACCAATGGAATACCCAACAGAGTGTATGTATCTTAAAGAAAAGGCATATAATTCAACATGCATACAATATATCGCCTTATGGCGTACAAATCTGCCTTCAGGAATAGGCATACCAACAAAAAGGAAAACTATCAAAGTCTTATGCCACCGCGGGCATCACCAGAGCTACTCATGGTCATCATCACCTGAAAAAGGTTTTACAAAAAATTTGCACCCGTGAGCCGAAGCCCAATAGAAAATAGATAATAAGCTGTAAAGCAGGAATATGCAATCATATGATAGGAGTGAACTCAACCACAAAACTAAAACAGGTTTTTTATCCAAAACCCTCAAGTCTTCCAAAACGGTTTCATTAACATAAAACCCCTTGTTTTCATCCTTAAAATCATGTGATGCAAATGTTGCAAATAACCAACCACAGTTAAGAAAAAGTAGTAATCAAAACATCGTTCCCTCGCAGAATGTATCATCGCAGAAAAGAAGAATAAGATCCTATGTACTGACTCCATCGCAAGGGGATAGAGGTCATAACTATAGACTCCTGTCCAGTATCTAACCCCCAGATAATGTGGGATCGCCTAGATACACATAGGTTCTATACGGAGAACCATAACGAACTGCTTAATTTACGGGTTACGACCCCGAGGGAGCTAAGCACCCATCCGTCTCAGTTTACAGGGACTAACCCGAAGGACCTGAGTACCTACGCTACACACATTTTCGGACTTACACCGAGGGTAACTCGTGCCAAATACACGTCATCCCGATACATCTAGATAATCTTCTCAAAACATTTCTCAAATCGGTACATTATACCTGTACATAGATCCATCTCTCATCAGGAGATCAAAACAAAGCATTTCAAAAATGTTTTTCCCAACAACAGTTATACAATGCATGTATAAGCAGGATATCCAATCCATGAAGCCATGAAGATCAAACCAAAGGATGTAAAAACATATTTTCATGGAAACATTTTAGAAAGCGAGCCTCAACCCCTAGGGTTAGCTCCGAACCTCCAATAAACATGTTTTCCCAAAGGTTTTCGTAAAAACTCCTTTTGCAAACCATCTTTTGCCCAAAAAAACCAACCGAACCATCAAAACCAACATTAATAGCCCACACAGGACCCCAGTCGACTGGCCCAAGCCCCGAGTCGACTAAAAAACTCTCTGGAAAAGAGAACCAAAAATAGAAGCAATTTCAGTCGACTGACCTCTAACGTTCAGTCGACTGAACTTTTCCAGATTTTGTTTTGAGCTACGGGTTCACAGGTTTTTGCTCCCAAAACTCAAGTCGAGCCTCCAAACACCCATCAAACACTCATTCAACACCCTCATACCTCAACACGCCTAAGCCTTGCACTACAACCTCGAAAGAAAACCCTCAAAACAAACTTCCATCCACCGAGAACGCCGAAAAATAGTTTTAAATCAAAAATCAGATCTAAAACATAAAATCACATTTCATGTGTTTTTAAACGGCGAAATAGTATAAGATTACATATGGTACCCTTATACAGCAGTAGAATCTGAGATTCTACCTCGTTGGGTCAAAAATTTAATGCCTCGATCTACGTGCAAATTCGAGCTTCGTCAAAATCAAAATCCGTCTGGATGGATGCGTAGACCATGATGCCGAAAGTAAGAATCCGCTGTTGGATCGTTGAAAATCGAGCCCCGGGCCCTTGAGAAGTTAGAGAGAAGGCAAAGAGAAAATGAAGGATACTTATGAGTTAAAATTTGAAAATATCTAACTCCAGATATTTATATGTCTCCAATTTATCTTTTTTTTTTGAATTTTTGAAATTCGCACAGAAACTCCCTACAACCCCGGGAAGTAACCCCGCATGCTCAGATTTACTAAAACAAGCATAGAAACTCATATATACATATTAAAGCAAAAACGCTAAAACATGACTAAAAACACAGAATATGCATATAAATAAAAAAGAAACGGTACAGGGTCTCACACTAATGTTCTATTTTTCTTTATTTTTTTTATTAGCTTAAAATGTTCAATTTAATTTTTCTTTTTCTTTAATATTAGTATTTCTTTTCTTTTTTTATAAAGTTTCTTTTATTCTTTTTATTAGCATTTATTTTCTCTTTCTTTTCTTTTCTTGTAATATTAGTTTAGTGATCCATTTCTTTTAAACATTAGTTTAATGTTCTAACATTTATCTTCTTTTCTTTTTTTTTCTCTTTTTATTGTTAGTTTTATTTTTCTTATAATGTTCTATTTTATTCTTATTTTATTTTATTTTTTATTAGCCTTATTTTTTTTTCTATAGTATTCCTTTTATTCTTTTATTTTGTTAAACTCAAAAATCACAAAAATTCTTTTAAGTTAGTTTTCACCTTTAAATAGTAGTATAATTTTCTCCACTAATAATAATTGAAACTCACTTGTTAATTTCATTTATTTTATTTTTCTTTTCTTTTGTTTTGTTTTAAAAAAATATAAAATGTAAGTAGTTAGGTTTTCCTCTCACTAGTTTAACAAACATTTTCTAGCTTCTTTATTTTTAGCATAAATTTTTTTTTGTAAACTCTTCTTTTATTTATTTTAAAATCTTTAAATTCTCTTTGTTATAAAACTCTCATTTTTTTAATTTTTTTGTTAGTAAGCTTCCTTCTAATGTAGAATTTTTTCTTTTATGCATTTCTTATTCTACATTTAGTATTTCTTCTATTAAAAGTTCATCATGTTAATACTAACTTAGTTTATTTTGATAATATAGATATCTTAGTTATTTTCTTTGAAATCATGCTTAGAATAGATTAGCTTATTTTGTATTAATTCACGTTTAGATAATTTTGGCAACTTCTAGTATATTTTTGTTCCTTTATGCAAATCATGATAGTTAATTTATTTTGATAAATTTGTATGCGGGTGTGCTCTATGTTTCTTTTAGTTAAAAATTGCATATCGTAGGACTTAAGATTTTTCTTTTAATACTTATTTTATTTAGCATTCTCTATATATGTACGTTATGTACATTTCATATTTGATTTTAGATGTTCTTTCTTTGCCTCAACTTTCTTTATTTGTATGCATTTGAGCAATCTTATTAAATAACCAATGATGATTAGTAGAGGCCAACCTTACAGTTTAGCGAATAGGGTGCCTAACACCTTTCCTGATTCGTATTTTAGCCTCTGAATCTTTTTTTTCTGGTTAAACGTTTCAAAGATCAGTAGCCATTTTTATTTTTCTTAATTTTTCTCAAAAACTAAATTGCGACTCTATTTTCAACAAAAAGGAGTTTTTAAAATTTGGCTTTCAAGGTGTTAAATTTTTTTCTAAACATCTTTTGAATCCCAGATTTTTTACCATTTTCAAAACCCCAAAATCCCTGCGCCACAGAATTTTCTGGTTATGCTGTTGGGGACTTGTTTATAAAAATCAAATAAGAGAGCTAGACTTGAAAACATCATCGGTTCTTGATAAGAATTTTTCATTTGCATTTTTGCATGTATGGGCATTGTTCTTCACATCCCTTACCTGCTCGACCCGATGCCCTGATCATTTATCCGTTTCAGGGATTGTTAGCAAGGCGGGCAAGCCTTACAAACTGTACGCTTTCATAGGTGCAGTAAAAGAGTTCGGGTATACCGTTTGACCATGTCCTGCAACATTCTAGGCATGGGAGGTATATACCAAGTTCTACTCAGAAGGTACTATGTTCGATTGACCAAAATCGGCCTTTTACACATAGTAGTTTAGAACCCTCCATTAGGTGCTGCTAACCCTAGTATGATTATAAGTTTTGTTAATAATATGTTTTGTTTGCGTTTATTAGGGTTGTTGGTTTGGCTTAGGCTAGTTCCTTTTTTAGGTTCAGCATATGTTTTCTGTTATCCTTTGCTTAGGTTAGTCTTTCCTTCGGATTCTTACCTGGGTTTTGTTCTTCGCCTCGTTTGGTTTTCACGTCGTAGTTTTCTTCTCGGGGTCATGCTCGTATTTTGTTTTGAGGTCTCTAAGATAGTTTCTCTCTCTTTCGGGTTCTTCTCGGGTTGTTAGTTCTATACCCCCGCTTTTGTTTAGACTCACTTTCTTCGAACTTTTGTTAAAGCCGTGTGAGCTAGTTCTGTCATCCTACCGTTATGCTGCCTGTTTTTCTCCTTAGAATCTTATATCAAACTGATGCCTTCAACTTAGCTCTGTTTTCTTGTTGGAGCGCTACCCATTTCTCTGCCAGAATTTGGTCAGTCCTCACCTTAGCTCTTAGATGTTCAATTGTTATGCTGTCAGTATAGGCCCGACAGGGGCATTGCTTCAGTTTCAATGATTGTATTTGTTGATGGTTAGCCATTTTGGTATCTAAGATGTGTGCTACCTGTCATCAGAATTCTTGTTCAAAAAGTGTTTGATACTGGTTATTCTACTTTTTGGATCCAGGTTTTCTTTGGGTTTAGATCATTGATCCAGAAAGATTATAGTCGACACGTGTCTGGGCAAGGTGAGTGATAGGTATACTTTATAGGATATCTGAACAGCCAACTGAATCCACAAAAATGGCAAAAATGAAGTTATCTTGACAGCCTTGATGAGGGCAATCACCAAGATACAATGGGCCGTGAAGCAGCAAACCTAGGCTCAAAATTAGTGCCAAGCATAGATCCGGGCGATTCAGGCCCGTCTTCCTGGCATGAATGGACAGCCAGATGACACAAATGAGAACGGTGAAGACTTTTGGGATGATAATCAAGGACAAGATGTACCGCAAGTTGTTGTGCCGCCTTGGGTCCCCCACCCGATTGTGATAGAAGAAGAGAACACTACCCAGTCTAGGGAGTTTGCACTGGCGGAGAAATTTGACCGTAGGGAGAAGGTCCTGAGAAAGGCAAAGGGAGTTGAGGAATATATGCTTGATGTAGGGGGACTTTGTTTCTTCTCAGATGCTGAGTTGCCAGAAAAGTTCAAAATGCTTGAAATAGAGAAGTTCGATGGAACTGGTGATCCTAGAATTCATTTGAGAATGTATGTCGGTACCCTCTCTACCAGGGGGATCGACGACCAGTTGAAGGTTCAGCTATCCCATAGATCTCTTTTAGGGGTAGCTCAAAGATGGTTCCTCTCCATGAATGTTGCAAAGACCAGAACATGAGAGGACATCACCACAGCTTTTGTCAGCCAATACAGCTATAATGTTCAGCTAGATGTAACCACTCGGGATTTGGAGACCACTCGTCAAGAAAGTAGAGGATCACTCGTAGATTTTCAAACCAGGTGGGGGAGAAAGACGACCAAAATGAAAAATCAGCCAATTGAGAAGGAACAAGAGAGGAATATAGTCGGGAACCTCCAGTCTCCATCGAAGTGTTATCTAATAACACAACTGCTGTCTACTTTTGAGCAGTTGTTTGATGCTGGGGTTCAGATAAAAGATGCGATCCTATCTGGTGATATCGATGAGGCCGAGCTGAGCCAAAAGTTGAGAAGACCTTATCCATTCTACAACCAAAACCATCTCACCTCTTCCACTGACCCCGCATCTTGCTCTAACGAGGTGAATTTGATAAACCCCTAATTAGATTGATCGAATTCTTCACCTTCATCACCTCCTCCCAGAAACAACCAATCGTCACAGCTGAAAAAGCCAAGGAGAGTTTTTACTCCCCTTGATATCTCTCTGTCCACGGCTCTAAATCAACTTATCGAGAAAGGGCTAATAAAGCTTTTGGACCCAATGCTGCCTCCTAACCTTACCGCTACGCTATGATCCCACCCAATATTGCTTATACCATCAGAGCCATGGGCACCGAACTGACAACTATCTGAAACTCCACCATGACATTCAAGATCTCATTGACAGTAAGGTCGTCCCACCCCCATCTGCACCGAATGTCACGGCTGGATTTTTTAGATTCTTGTAATTTCTATGATTCAAGTCTCAAGTCCGAGGGCACATCTATCTGTGCACCCTCTTATTTTTCTTTTGATTTTGTAATTCTTGCTCTCTTCGATGAAATAAACGAATGCTCTGATTATTCTGTCTTTCTTGATTTATTTTGTACGCTTTTTTATGATTTTGAATTCAAAGGGGATGTCCCCGAAGAATTAAAGCTTTAATAAAAAAAGAGAAAATAATACGTGCCTAACTAATAATTGAAGAAATTTTGTTAATAAATCTGGATAATGAAATTAACCCACAAATTGTCCAAATTGGTTCTTTATTTTCAGTTAAACGTGAATAATTAATTACTTTATTAAAAGAATTCAAAAATTGTTTGCATAATCATACAAAGATATGCCCAGAATTGATCCTAATATTATCCAACACCATATTCCTTTGTATCCCAATGCCATATTGGTTAAGTAAAAGTTGAGAAGAATACGACCAGAATGGGCTCTGAAAATAAAAAAAAAAGAGTTACCAAGCAGATCAACGATGGTTTTCTTATGCTCACCGAAGGCCCAAAGTGAGTGGCAAATATTGTATCATTCTTGATGAAGGATGGACGTATTAGAGTTTGTGTGCATTTCTAACATCTCAACAAGGCCATCCCAAAGACGACTTCCCACTATCGCATATTGACATTATGGTGGATAGTACAATGGGGCACGCCCTCTTATCATTCATAGATGGTTTCTCCGGGTACAATCAGATTCTAATAGAGCTTGAAGATAGAAAAAAGATGACATTCACTACACCGCGGAGTACCTACTGCTATCGTATGATGCCAAGGGCAACCTACCAAAGCCCTACCACTACCAGGCTGCATGATATATGAAAACGTCGAGGTGTATGTTGGCGACATGATTGTGAAGTCCAAAGATTGAGATGGCCATATCATAGTGCTGCACAAATTCTTTGAAAGAATCAAGAAGTATAAGATATGGCGCAACCTGCAAAAGAATTGGATGAAAGAACTTCTCTTATTCGATGAAAGAAGACTACAAACTCTGTTCCACATACAAGGGCCAACGCGTTCAACAAAAAGTTTTTAGACTCGGGACCTGAGAGAAAGTGACTTGGCCCTTAAGGAAATCAAGGCTCCTATTTTCGACTCAAGAGGTAAGTTCAAGCCGAATTGGGCCAGGCCGTATCTGATCAAGACTATTATGACTGGTGATGTTGTAATCATCATAGATCTGGATGGTAATCTGTTCTCTACTCTAATCAACTTGGACCAGCTCAAAAAAATACTACCCTTGAGAGAAAAATGAAGATAACATGAAAGCTCACTGAGTTAAAAATTGAAAATGCGATTCGGGTAAAAGTTAGAATAGCCCGCAAGGTCAAAAATCTGAAAGGGTGACATTGGAAAAAGTTAGGGTATCACAAAAGAAGAGTGTTAATACCCAAAAGTAAACTGAGTCCGAACTACATTATGGCCTGATTTCACTTTTTGTGATACGTAGGCAACTTCTTTCAAGAAGTCCGGCCACCTTCTTTGTTTTACCCATCTTTGAATCTGAGTAATAATCAATGCAAATTTATCTTTGAGTTCTGATAATAAAGTCATTTAATTGCAAGAATCAAAAAACTTCAAATAATTGAAATTTTTTTTCCAGATGAACGTCGGATTTTTATTATGTTAGCTACAATCACAAGGTTTTGAAAATAAAAGGCAGGCACGCAAGTCTCAAACTCTAAATAAAGAAGAAAGCTACAAAATTGTAAAAGCAACATAGATCTCTCAGATCTTTCTTCTCTTTGCTACTTGTTCTTCTCCATCTTCTTTGTTTCCACTCTCTTTATCTTGAACGAACCACGCCTTGTACTCTTTGGGGAGCTCAGTGTGGGGCAGCTCCTGCATCTCCATCAGTGAACGAGATGGCCAAGCCTCCAGATACCATGCTAGAAATGGGAGTTGAAGAGAAGATGAATACATACTACCCCATACACTATGAAATATGATCTGACAAAAGACGTGATTACACCCGGGTGGATAGCAAAAGGAGAGAAAAGCGGTAAAAATCGAGAGAAATCAACAAAAGGAGAGAAGAGTGGAGAAAATGAGAGATTTGAGTTTTATCTTAGAGAAGTAGAGGACTACTGAAGAAAGATGTGATTACACCCGAGTAGATAGCACTAGACTAATCAAGGTCTCAGCTAAAACTAGAGGCACAAAGTCCTTTCCTGCTCTTATTTTCTCAGCAATGTCCACCAAAATAGTGCTAATCCGGCTATTCTAGGAAACTATAAGGCATAGGACAAGCAGACAAATGCACAAAACATAACGACATCGTAATTAGAAGCTAAAAGGGCACCGACAGGACAGAGTTTGTGTCCAGTGAATCCCCATGGATGAAGAAAGAAACCTCTTGGCTAGTCAGACCATAAGGATGCATGATCAACAAAGAAGGTATTAGCATGAACTCCTGCGGGACAAAATTAAGAATGACGGTGAACTCCTCTATAGTGGGGCATAACTTTTCAAGACCAAAGTAGAAAACATGAGTCCGTGGATCCTAAAAGCTGTGTAGCAGCCCTCAGTAATGGTTCATTGATCCAAGCCCTAGTCATATGCGAAGCGTCGTCTAGGTCCTAGGATCGTAAAATGACCTTTAGATTCCCTAAGCCCTGGTGCGCCAGGCAAATCTCTCAAGCCCTAACGATTAGGCACCCTTAGCCCTGGTGAGCCAGGTAAATCTTTCAAGTCCTAGAAAATTAGGCACCCTAAGCCCTGATGAGTCAAGCAAATCTTTCATGCCCTAGAGGACTAGGCACCCTAAGCCTTGATGAGCCAGGCAAATCTTTCAAGCCCTAGAAGACTAGGCACCCTAAGCCCTAATGAGCCATGCAAATCTTTCAAGCTCTAGAAGACTAGGCACCTCAAGCCCTGGTGCGCCAGGTAAATCTCTCAAGCCCTAAATATTAGGCACCCTAAACCTTGGTACGCCAGGCAAACCCTGCACGTCCTAGTAGAAGACTACGAAACCTAAGCCCTGATACGCCAAGCAAACCTTGCACGTCCTAATAGAAGATTAGGAACCCTAAGCCCTATTGTGCTAGGCATATGAGCTTTTAGGTATTGACTTAACCTATTAATTCATGGTTATCCCTTTCAATAAATTTAATTTTAAGTCGTTACTTAACTTTTAATTATTTTTATCCTGTGCTTCGTCTCGAATTTTTAGGTCTTGACTAGACCTATTAATTCATGATTATTCCTTTCAATAAAAATAGTTTTAAGACTTGACTCAGATTTTAATTATTTTTATCCCGTGCTTCATCCCGAATTTTCAGGTCTGGACTCGATCTACTAATTCGTGGTTTCTCCTCCCGATAAATTTAATTTTAAGTCGTGACTTGGCTTTTAATTATTATTTTCCCATGTTTCGTCTTAAATTTTTAGGTCTTGACTCGACCTATTAATTCATAGTTTCTTCTCTCGATAAATTTAATTTTAAATCGTGACTTGGCTTTTAATTATTTTTAACCCGTGTTTTTTTTAGATCTTGACTCGACCTATTAATCCGTGGTTTCTCCTTTCGATAAATTTGATTTTAAGCCATGACTTGGCTTTTAATTATTTTTATCCCGTGTTTCAGCCTGAACTTTTAGGTTTTGACTCGACCTATTAATTCGTGATCTCTTCTTGCGATAAATTTAATTTTAAGTCGTGACTTCACTTTTAATTATTTTTATCCCGTGTTCCATCTTGAATTTTTAGGTCTTCACTCGACCTATTAATTCGTGGTTCTCTTGATGAGGACAATTTTGAAGTCATGACTCGACTTTTTAGTTATTCTTATCCCGTTATCGTTCTGAATTGTTGGGTCTTGCCTCGACCAATCAATTCGTTGTTGCCTTCCCGGCTAAGGTAATTTCTAGGATCTTGACTCGATCCTTTTGATTATCTTATCCCAAATCAAGTTCTTAGATCTTGACTCGATCTTTGACTTGCCTGTTTGCGCTCCCTTTAGATCTTGACTCGATCTCTAGGATTTGTTTAATCACATCGATGTTCATACCAGTGCCTTCATCATGTTAACATATGTTCATGTTAGCATTTGCATCACGTTTCTTATCTTGCATCCCTGCATTTTGCCCTAGTTCGATCCTTAGCAAAGGGATATGTAGGGAGCTCGATGAAAATTCAAGTATGACCAACATTATATGCATACTTGTGTGTTTGCGACCAAAGATTGACGGCTAGGTTAAATAGATGTTGTCTCTGGATCTTTGATATAACTTGCATCATGCGTTACTATATAAGTTATATCAAAGAGGGGCAACTGTAGACACCCCAATTTAACCCCGCCTAATCTTAGGTGAATTCAATGATGAAAACAATTTGAATGGTGCCTCAGTACGATCCTCAAGAAATGATCCAAACTCGATATTTGAACCCAATGATCAAAACCTTCAAACTAGTAAAATTATCATTGAACCACTACATTGAACAATGCGGTCACCAACCCTATCATGGCGACCGCCAATAGAACCTCTTGGAAGCTTCACTTTTTATGGCAACTACTATGTCCATACCTGGCGACCGCCAAATTGCATTGTGGTGACCGCCAATAAAAACTCTTGGAACCTTTTCAAACATGGCAACTGCCAACTTCAAATGGCATGACATGCCTCAGAACGTGGCAGCATCTCATTGGTTGAAGAATTCTATAAATATCGTACCCCGGCGTACGTTTTCAGAACAGAATTTTTATTGAGAAGTTTAGTGAGAGAAGCTCTGCCAAGTCGCTGAGCAATCCGAACCCGGATGTCGAAACCCTGCTGAAATACTAAGAGCCAAACCCCCATACTGAATTTCTGAAACCCTAGCTTGGATCATCGCTCAATGATCGAATTGCCTAGTGTCATTCCCCGACACGAGGATTCCGTAGCGATTCAAGTACTTTACTTGGATGTCCAGTCTTTCTAACTCTATTTTCTACCTCTTTGGAGTGACCGGGTTAATTTCATTGTTTCATTTATTTAACATTGCTTACATAGTTATTTTGATCATTAAAATTCATATGTTTAGCTTGTTTAGTTTGCTTAAATTTGCTTAGTTTGTTTACTTGAATTTAGTTGTTTTGTTACATTAAGCTTATTAAATCATTAAATAGTACTAACATTTCTAACAATTACAACATGTTAATGCTGTTAATTGTTATAATAAAGACACTTACATAATGTGAGTGTAATTGTCAATATTACATTCATATCTTCTAATTAAATATTTGTACTTACTTTCTTTTATTTCTTGTTAATAAATAGTATAATGTTCATTTATTAGCATTTGTTTTCTCTTTCTTTTCTTTTCTTGTTGTAATATTAGTTTAATATTTTTTTTCTTTTCAACATTAGTTTAATGTTCTAACATTTATCTTCTTTTCTTTTCATTTCTCTTTTTATTGTTAGTTTTATTTTTCTTATAATGTTCTATTTTCTTTCTATTTTGTTTTATTTTGTTATTAATTTTATTTTTCTTCTATAGCATTCCTTTTACTATTTTATTTTGTTAAACTCAAAAATCATGTCATGTCCCAAAATTCATGGTCACGTGAAAACTCATCGAACACTACTTTTTATGAAAAAATGGTTTTCATATAACAAATCCACGTGTTGAAATTAAAAGAATACCCAACATGCATCTATCATAAACAGTAGATATCCATATTCAACAAGCATAATCTATCACCCTGAGGCGTACAAAACATGCCTTCAAGCAGGCATACAAGTGAACAACTAGAAAAGTCTTTCGCCACCACAGATATCACTAGATCAACTCCTTGTGATCATCAACCTCCAAACCTGAAAATGGTTTTACAACAAAATCCCGCACTGTGAGCCAAAACCCAATAGAAACAAACTAAAACTGTAAAACAGGTTATGCAATCATATAATGGGAGCTAACTCAACCACAAGCCAAAAGGTTTTACGTCATAAAATCACAAGTTTCCCACAAACCTCTAAAATAATTTTTCCTTCACAACCAAGCATTTATATAATGCAAAACAACATTTTATAGTTGAAGGAAAACAAATAACCAAAACGTTATTTTCTCACTCAGATCACACACCGAGGAAAAGAAAATGAATCTTATGTACCGAATCCGTCACAAGGGCACAGATGTAACAACTATAGACTCTTGCCCATTTCCCAATCTCTAAGCATCATAGGACCGATTAGGTAACGACAAGTTCTATACGGAGCACCATAACGTAAACGTTGACTTTACGGACCGAAACTGAAGGACAAAAGCACCTACCACCTTCTTTACAAGAATTACCCCGAAGGACAAAGGGACCTACTTTGCGCACGTTTTCAGACTTACACCGAGGGCAACTCGTGCCAAATACCCGCTATCTCGGTACATCTAGAGAATCATTTCACAAAAAAAAACATCTCGTAGCTCAACTATGAAAATATTTCCACAAATATGCATTCAACGAATATATATAGATCCATTTGTCAACATGGAGATCAACAAAAACATTTCAAAATGTTTTCCTTTGTTTTCAAACAAACGTTCCAAAAACTGAGACTCAACCCCGAGTGCTAGCTCTAAACCTACAAAACATAAAATGTTGAGATTTCTATCAAAAACCATCATTTTCTACCATTTTCAAGAACACGCTTTGAAAACCATATGCCCACAAGCCATTCATTGTAATAAACCAAGAAACACGAAGAACATGCTTTCTGTCCAAAAAATAAGGTTTAAACACAAGTATGACATTTGATGCATTTTTTACCATGTAGAAACATATATAATCACATAAAACTCCCTTATATAGCAGTAGGGTCTAGAATCCTACCTCGGAGAGGTAAAAGCTCAACGTCTCAAAACTGAACTGTGTCAGGATGAGAATTCGTCCAAATAGATACAAAGCCCATGTCGCCAACAGCAAAGATCTGCTATCCGACCTCGAAAAACTAAGCCCCGGGCCTCCCAAAAACTAGAGAGAAGGCCGAGAAAATGTGTAGAAAGAGAGAGAAGCTTGAAAAAGATATTTTGGATCTCAAAAAGATATTTTACAGACTTTATAGAATTTCACGCCCATGGCCCACTGCTCGAGCGCCCAAGCACCACTCGAGCGGACCCCTTCCCGACATGAAGTTTGCCACACCACCACTCGAGCGCCTAAGCACCGCTCGAGTGGTCACCTCACGAACCCACACTCTGCCACCAGCCCGCTTGAGCGCACTACCCACCGCTCAAGCGGTCGTCGTTGGAAGAAAAATCGAACTTCGAAACCATACCGAACCCCCCGCATGCATAACACGTATAACACTTATACGAAACATGCGTTTCTACAACGTGAAACATAAAACATGTAACACAAAGATACATATTCGAAAAGAAACACATCAAACATATACAAATATCTCAAAATGAGACGGGTCCAGGTCTCACAACTCTCCCCCACTTAAGGGATTTTGCCCCCGAAATTCACAATAAGGTCACGAGGTAAACAGGTCTGGCTATCTAGCACGCATCCTAGACTCGAGCTCCCAAGTCGCTTCCTCAACCCCATGATGAAGCCACTGAACTTTGACAAAAGCAATCGTTCTCCTCCGTAGCACGTGCTCCTTCGTACCTAGGATCTTCATTGGATGCTCCTCATACGTGATAGGACATCAACCCGTAGCTCAGCCCAATCCAGAACATGTGAAGGATAAGGCTCATACCTCCGAAGCATAGAAACTTGAATGACGTTGTGCACAGACGCTAACTGAGGTGGCAAGGCCAGCAGTATGCTATCACCCTAATCCTTTCCAAGATCTCGAAGGGTTTAATAAAACGTGGTGATAGCTTCCCGCGACGGCCAAATCTCATCAACCCTCTACGTGGAGAGACCTTCAAAAACACATGATCTCCCACCGCAATCTCCAAAAGTCTCCTTCTCTGATCAGCATAACTCTTCTGGCAGCTCCAAGCTACCACCAGACACTGACGAATCACTACAATCTTCTTGGTCATCTCTCGTACTAGGTCGATTCCCAAAATAGTGGTCTCACCCACCTCTATCCAACACACTGGCGATCTACACGGCCTACCATACAAAGCCTCATACGGTGCCATCCCAATACTATACTGATAGCTGTTGTTGTATGCAAACTCTGCCAAAGATAGATGATCCTCCAAAGAACCCCAAAAATTAAGCACGCAAGCTCTCAACATGTCCTCTAAAATCTGGATGGTCCTTTCAGACTGACCGTCGGTCTGTGGGTGAAAAGCTGTGCTAAAAGTCAAGGTCATCCGCAAAGCCACCTAAAGATTATGCCAAAAGCGAGATGTAAAGCACGGGTCTTGATCAGAAATGAAAGTCACAGGTACTCCATATAGTCGGACTATCTCTCGGATGTGTAATCTGCTCAATCTGTCCACTGGATCTCTCACTCGAATAGAGAGGAAGTGCGCAGAATTTGTCAACCTATCAACCACAACCCAAATAGTAACATGTCTCGTCGGCGATTGAGGAAGTCCCGATATGAAATCCATCGTGATATTCTCCCACTTCCACTCAGATATAGGCAACGGCTGTAGCAATCCCACCGGTCTCTGGTGTTCCACCTTTACCTGCTGACAAGTAAGGCACCGAGACACAAATTGGATCACGTCCCTCTTCATTCCTGTCTACTAGAACTGACGGCGCTAATCATGATACATCTTCGTGCCTCTTGGATGCACTACAAGACGCGAATGATGAAACACATGTAGCACCTCAGTGCGGCATGACTCTAGCACAAGCGGACGCCCTGTCAACCTCAAACTCTGATCTGAACCCACTGTCCATCCTGCTGTGTCCTTCCCACTTGCAATACGGTCCCATATCATCTGAGCCTCCTAATCGATTCGCGGAGCCTCTAACATGCGTGCAACCAATGCTGGCTATGAAGCTACTAAATATAAGGTCGCACCTGCCTCTGTCCCTCCAAAACATAGATCAAACTCTCTAACATCTCTAAGCATATCCCATTATCGTATAACCACAGAAGCTAACGAACAGTGAGATCTCCTACTGAGCGTGCCAGCTACAATATTTTCCTTCCCCGGATGGTATTGCAAATCAAAGTCGTAGTCTCCCTATAACTCCATCCATCGTCGTTGGCGAAGATTCAAGTCTTTCTATGAAAATAAGTATTTTAAGCTCTTGTGATCAGAGAAAACCTTGAATTAATCACCATATAGATAATGCCGCCATGTCTTCAGCGCGAAGACCACGGCAGCCAACTCCAGATCGTGCGTCGGGTAATTCTTCTCACGTGTCTTTAGCTACTACGAGCCGTAGGCTACAACCACACCTCCCTGCATCAATACACAGCCTAAACCCTCGTGTGATGCGTCACCGTATACTGTATACCACAGGCCTTTCTCTGGAATAGTCAACACTGACGCACTGGTCAATCTCCTCTTCAGCTCATTGAAAGCTGACTCACAGGACTCGCTCCACATGAACATAACTCTCTTCCGCGTCATACGCATCATAGGTGCTGCCAACCTAGAAAAATTCTTAACGAACCGCTGATAGTAACTTGCCAAACCCAAAAAATTACAGATCTCAAAGACGTTCTTTGGTCGCTGCCAATCCATCACGGCATCAGTCTTCGACGAGTCCACTAATACCTCATCCTTTGACACAAGATGTCCAAGGAATCTCACCTCTGACATCCAAAACTCGCACTTCTCGAACTTCGCGTACAAGCGATGTTCTCTCAAAACCTACAAGACAACATGCAGATGTTCCTCGTGCATCTCTCTCGTGGGTGAATAAATTAGAATGTCATCTACGAATACCACCACAAAACTATCCAGATAAGGGTGAAAGATACGGTTCATCAAACCCATAAATGTCGCAGGGGCGTTCGTCAAACCGAATGGCATGACCAGAAACTTGTAGTGACCATAGCGAGTCTGAAAGGCGGTATTCGCTATGTCTTCGTCCCTAATCCTCAACTGGTGATATCCTGGCCTCAAGTCAATCTTTGAAAAGTAGCGCGATCCCCTCCACTGATCAAACAGGTCATCAATCCTCGGCATAGGATATTTGTTCTTCATCGTTACCTGGTTTAGCTTTCTGTAATCAATACACAATCTCAAGGATCCACCATTCTTCTTCGCAAAAAGAGCTGGAGCACCCCACAAAGACGTACTCGGCCGCACAAACCCATTGTCAAGCAACTCCTGCAACTGCACCTTGAGTTCTCGCAACTCAGCCAGTGCAAAGCGGTACGGTAGCATAGAAATGGGAGCGTTTCCTGGAATAAGATCGATAGAGAACTCCACATCACGGCTTAATGGAAACTCGAACAGATCGTTTAGAAAGACATCTGAATAGTCGCACACCACAGGGGGCAGCTCCCCTCGGACCTCACCTAGCTCATCCAACCTGAGAGTAAAAATGAGGAAACCTAAGTTCCCTCGAACCCGTGTAGCACCTAGCATAGACGCCAAGCCCTCATCTCGATCACCCACAAAGTAGAAACAATCACCCTCTAGTGTACAGATCGACACCCTCTGTCACTCACAATCTATATAGGCACGGTAGGTAGTCAGCCAGTCCATCCCTAGGATGACATCAGACGTGGTCATGTCTAGAATGATAAAATCAAACTCTAAACAATGATTGAAAACTCTGAACTCACAAGATCTGTAAACCCTACTCAACACCACATTTTCGCCGACAGGGGTCTCTACGCTCAATGCACTACCCAACGGGTCTATCTATAACCCCAATATAGATGCAAAAGTAGAAGAGATAAAGGAATGTGATGCTCCTGTGTCAATAAGAACATTGGCCCATGATTTAAAGACTAGAAGAGTACCTCTGATCATAGCTGAACTAGCTGCAGCATCAGATGCAACTAGTGCTTTGGAAGCACTGTGATCAGCAAGAACATAAGCCCTGGCCTACAGTGGTCTGGTATGCCCACCATATCCCTGAGTCATCGGCTACCTCACAGACTGTGCTGAGGTACCTCCATTTGCAAACCTAGATGTCTAGGCCCTAGGCTGCTGAGGAGTCTACCGCCTCTGTGCCGATGGAGCAGCTGGCGCTCCTGTCGTACTCTGAACATTCCCTTCCCGGGGACAGTATCTGCAAAAATGCCCTGACTGACCACACCCAAAGCATATAGGTGGGTCCCTCGCCTGTGACTGGACATACGCTGAACTCTGGACCAGGCCCTCTTGTGGGCACTCAGATAAACTATGCCCTGGCTGTCCGCAATGATAAAAAATCAATTCTCTATGCTCTGGCTTTCCTATCGAGGCCACTGAAGGTGCAGGCGTAGACGATTGCTGCTGATACGAGCTAATAAAATGAGAACTAGGTCCAAACGACCTTTGGCGCTTTTTCCCGTGCCTCTAGAACTGTGCATCTCCGCTGCCCTGCTGACTCCCACTCTCTTTAACTCTACGGCTCTCTGCCAGCGAGTTCTCTACTCGGATCGCAGCTTCCACCAGCGCAATGTACACATCCAAACCCAAAGCTGCAATCCTGTCCTTGATGGCAGGTCGAAGGCGCTCTCAAACCTCCTAGTGCGCTACTCCTCCGTAGATACCATCTCAGATGAAAATCGCGATAAATTCACGAACTTAGCCTCATACTGGACCACATAAAGGTTTCCCTAAACAAGGGAGAAGAACTCATCTCGGTATGTATCTCTCAAAGCTCTCAGGAAATAGTTTTCCAAGAAAGCTCTCGTGAAAGTGGCCCACGTGTCATCCACCGTGGTCTTGGCGAACTTCTACTATTCCCTAGCATCTTTCCGCAGTTGGACCGCCGCCAACTTTACCTACAAAGCATCCTCCTCGATATCCAGACTATCGAAGATCGCCGTGGTCACTTCTAACCACTCAATAGCAACCTTGGGGTCCGATTCCCCAGAAAAGGTCGGAGGATCCAACCGCCAAAATTCCCTCATAGCCACAGAGGCTCTTGGCTCAGGAGCCCTCACTCCAGCCCTAGATGCCTCAACCATAGCTCTCATAGTGGTAAGCATTTCCTGCATGACGTTTGCACCGGCCACTTGTTCTTGTGGAGCATGAACGTCTCCCTCTTTTGAAACCTGAACATACGCATAATCTCGGCCATGGCCTCAGCCACGACCCCATCCTCGTACTTCCCGCGTGGACATAGTTCTATATAAAGCGATATAACAAGATAAGCTTTCCTAGAACATGTTACTTCATAACATAGACACCTAACGCACATAAGCATGCTAACACGTAGCCACTTAAAGTTATGTAAACACATCTCACATACCAAGGAGAACCAACAAGATGGACGTGTCAATTTGGATAATGTATTCAGATTCCTTGCTAGAAAACACGTTAGCCAAACGTATTTCTAACTTAGCGCCTAAATATGTTAGTCTAAACGCCCTAAGGCCAGACTAATTAATCCTAAGATTCAACCTCCATACCCACATATACACAACGATCCTGCTAAAAAGGCTATCATCATGTTACAAAAATATCTAAACACATGTAAGGATGTATACTCAATCTAACTCACCAGGTGACAAACCCTCTTCCCATAGCTCTTAGGTATTCGAACCCAATGCTCTGATACCAAGTTGTCACGCCCCAAAATCCTGGGTCACGTAAAAATTCACCGAACACCAATTTTTATGAAAAATAGGTTTTCATACAACAAATCCACATGTTGAAATCAAAAGAATACCCAACATGCATCTCTCATAAATAGTAGATATCTATATTCAACAAGCATAATCTATCGCCCTAAGGCATACAAAACATGCCTTCAAGCAGGCATACAAGTGGAAAATTAGAAAAATCTTTCGCCACCACAGGTATCACTAAATCAACTCCTCGTGATTATCAACCTCCAAACCTAAAAATGATTTTACAACAAAATCTCACACCGTGAGCCGAAACCCAATAGAAACAAACTATAAAGCTGTAAAGCAGGTTATGTATTCATATAATGGGAGCTAACTCAACCACAAGACAAAAAGGTTTTACGTCATAAAACCACAAGTTTTCCATAAACCTCCAAAATGTTGAAGGAAAACGGTAACCAAAACATTATTTTCTCACTTGGATCACACACCGAGGAAAAGAGAATGAATCCTATGTACCGACTCCGTCACAAGGGGGCAGAGGTAACAACTATAGACTCCTACCCATTACCCAATCCCTAAGCATCATAGGACCGGTTAGGTAACGACAAGTTCTATACAGAGTGCACCATAACGTAAATGCTGACTTTACGGATCGAAACCAAAGGACAAAAGCACCTACCACCTTCTTTATGGGAATTATCCCGAAGGACAAAGGGACCTACTCTGCGCACGTTTCTGGACTTACACCGAGGGCAACTCATGCCAAATACCCACTATCCCGGTACATCTAGAGAATTATTTCACAAAATAAAAACATCTCGTAGCTCAACTACGAAAATATTTCCATAAATATGCATTCAACATGCATATATAGATCCATCCATCAACATGGAGATCAACATGAATATTTCAAAATATTTTCCTCCGTTTTCAACAAAGCGTTCCAAAAACTGAGACTCAACCCCGATGCCTAGCTCCAAACCTCCAAAACATAAAATATTGAGATTTCTATCAAAAATCATCATTTTCCACCATTTTCAAGAACACCCTTTGAAAATCATATGCCCACAAGCCATTCAATGTAATAAACCAAGAAAAGCGAAGAACATGCTTTCTATCTGAAAAATGAGGTTTAAACACAAGTATGCCATTTGATGCATTTTCTACCCGGTGAAAACATATATAATCACATAAAACTCCCTTATACAGCAGTAGGGTCTAGAATCCTACCTCGAAGAGCTAAAAGCTCGATGTCTCAAAATTAAATTGTCTTATAATGAGAATCTGTTCGAATTGATACGAGCCCACGTCGCCAACAGCAAAGATCTTCTATTTGACCTCGAAAAACTAAGCCTGGGCCTCCCAAAAACTAGAAAGAAGGTAGAGAAAAGGTGTAGAAAGAGAGAGAAGCTTGAAAAAGATATTTTACAGCCTTCATAGAATTTCCCGCCTAGGACCCACCGCTCGAGCAGACCCCTTGCCGACATAAAGTCTGCCACACCACCGCTCGAGCGGTCACCTCACCAACCCACACTTTGCCACTAGCCCGCTCGAGCGCGCTACCCACCGCTTGAGCAGTCGTCGCTGAGAGAAAAATCAAACTCTAGAACCAGGTCGAATCCCCCTACATGCATATCACGTATAACACTTATACGAAACATGCATTTCTACAATGTGAAACATAAACTATGTAACACAGAGATACATATTCAGAAAGAAACACATCAAACAAATATAAATATCTAAAAAAGAGACAGGTTCAGGTCTCACAAATCACGAAAATTCTTTTAAGTTAGTTTTCACCTTTAAATGGTAGTATAATTTTCTATTTTAATAATAATTGAAACTCACTTGTTAATTTCATTTATTTTATTTTTCTTTTCTTTTCTTTTGTTTAAAAAAATGTAAAGTATAAGTAGTGAGGTTTTCCTCCCACTAGTTTAATAAGCATTTTCTAGCTTCTTCATTTTTAGCATAAATTTTCTTTTGTAAACTCTTTCTTTATTTCTTTTAAAACTTTTAAATTCTCTTTGTCATAAAACCTTCATTTGTTTAATTTTTTTTGTTAGTAAGCTTCGTTTTAATGTAGGATTTTCTCTTTTGTGCATTTCTTGTTCTACATTTAGTATTTCTTCTATTAAAAGTTTATCGTGTTAATACTAACTTAGTTTATTTTGATAATATACATGTCTTAGTTATTTTCATTGAAACCATGTTTAGAATAGATTAGCTTATTTTGTAGCAATTTATGTTTAAGTAATTTTGGCGATTTCTAACATATTTTTGTTCTTTTATACAAATCATGATAGTTAGTTTATTTTGATAAAATTGTATGCGGGTATACTCCATGTGTCTTTTAGTTAGAAATTGCATTCCGTAGGATTTAGAATTTTTCTTTCGATACTTGTCTTATTTGGCGTTCTCTATATATATATGTTATGTATTTTTTATATTTGATTTTGGATGTTCTTTATTTTCCCCCAATTTCTTTATTTGCATGCATTTAAGAAATCTTATTAAAGAACTAATGATGATTAGTAGAGACCAACCTTACGGTTGGGCAAACGGGGTGCTAATACCTTTCCCGATTTGTACCTTAGCCCCCAAATCTTTTTTCTCTAGTTAAACGTTTCAAATATCAGTAGCTATTTTTATTTTTCTTAGTTTTTCTCAAAAACTAAGTGGCGACTCTATTTTCAATAAAAATAGATTTTCAAAATTTAGTTTTTAAAGTGTTAAAATATTTTCTAAACATCTTTTGAATCTCATATTTTTGACCATTTTCAAAACTCTAAAATTCCGGCGCCACACACACCCTCCTCAAACTGCTCTTCTTCTTCACATGTGGCACGAATTCCATGAGCCTGAGCTCAGAAGCAAATTCTCTAAACCGTTTAACAAACTCACAACAAAATATCTTAAAATACATATCGTGTAATACCCAATACAAATTTAAGGGCAAAGAAATGGAAAATTTAAAATTTTGAAATGGGTAAGCATATATGAAAACTATTATGCAAGTGCATGATGCAAATGAATCAATGCAGTTGCCCAGCTTGACATACATCCAGAATAATATCATGAATTCCACGCCGGGAATTACAGAGTAGACTTGATGGGACCTGTTCACCGAACCTATCCTCGCCTAGTTGCGAAAGGTAAACCCTTGCCTTGGCTACATGCCTTAGCCATTTTACGCAATGGAAACAGCGTGGGGGCGGGCCTTCTAGTTTTGTCCTTCCTTATTACAGGCCAATCGATCTCACATTAAGGACCAGGATGCTCGTTTGGCATTAACCCAAACGATCTCACATTATTCTAGTTTTGTACTATGGCAAGTGGTTAGGAAAAAGGTAGTGATTTTGGTCAATTTATAAAAAGAGTTCAGTCAGCCTGAAAAGGGTATGCAAAATAGGGTTTCAACAGAGAATGCACAAGACCTTTGGGGTACTATCCAATGGAATTTTGAACTTCTTTTTGCTCAGTATTTAGTTTAATATGTTAGATACATTTTTTATGTTTACCACTTTTGGATTTGATTACTAAAAACTTATATTTTTGATCTCACAAACATGTGTGTGATAGAAGACTCTATCAGTCACTGAAACACAATAGTGACTTCAGAAAGGGTTTTGACATATCAAGACTTCATAGTTTTGGCTTATTTTTTGTGGACAGTAAGAAAAATATGTTATCTACAAGTTTTATGTTTTGACCCAAGCTCAGTTCTCACTCTAACTTAGGGTGTTTAGGTCTTCAACCCAGAGTGGTCAAGATCTGATACTCTTAAAAAAAGTGATATATCTGGAGTTCCACCCAACGAAATTCCTTTAAACTAATTTTTTATGAAAAAGAACTTAAACATCTAGGTCTGGACATAAAAATCACTTTAAGATCATGTTTCTACAATTAGTTATGATATTTAAAGTTCGTGGCAGAATATTGGTAAGTCTAGAAAATCAGGTTATCTAAGATGTTGATAACTTAGCTCATGTTGTATTCATTTTTTATGTATTTTCTTTGCATGCATATCATATAGTCATACAAACCAAAACTCCAGAACGCATTCAAGTCATAAAACTCAAAAAAATTCACATGCAAGCACATGCAAGGCTTAACCTTACACAAACAGTCCACAAACTACTCCTACGACGCCTTTTTGAGTTAATCTTTATTTCTTATTCTTAGGGTTGATTATAGACATGGATTAAGAGCTATCTTAAGAGATAATATCAGAAGGTTTTAGAGGATGTATGGACTTAGCTTTAATGTAGCTCCCATAAACCTCTCTTCCTTTTTCCTCCTCCTTTTTCTTCTTTCCTTCTTTTTCTTTCTTGAGAACACTTAGGATATTTTTGTGGTCTCTCTCTCACCCTCTCTCAGCCGAATCTCATGTAGAGAATATAGGAGGGTTTAGTATATTTTTATAGCAAAAATAAAATGGAGATATAATTATTGCTTGCAAGCTTTATTTCAAAATTTCCTTAATTCCCATTTGTTGCATGGGAGGTTGGGTTTATTCAAGACATTGAAAAATCAGATCTCGCAGGTGTGGTTCGGCCATAGCAGGTTTGGGAGGCTCAAGATCTGAATTTGCATCATTTTAAGATTTAAATTGTATTTTGATACAATTTTGTGAAAGAAAATGCATAAAATATTAATTTTATGTATCTTTTTGGTATCTAAACTTACTAAAACCTATTATAT
>JAOTRH010006320.1:0-23696 GCA_034768845.1 Heliamphora exappendiculata
AAATTAAGGATAATAGTTATACACTTAACCCGTGAATAAAAATATCCTCCCTAAGGAGTCACTGTTTTTATTTGTGGGAATCAAAATTAATTGGCTATTTAATTTACATGAAATGTCCTATATCAAGGAATAAAAAACCTAGTAGTTCTTTGTTCGTTAATTGTTAAACGTCCACACTACGTGGCCTATCAATTGATGTGATTCTGGGCCGGTGATTTTTTATTATGGTATTTGGTTCCGGTAGTAAATTAATAGACTGGCATGTCTATCCGGACGGGTGTTGGTTAGTAGACGTCCACACTACGTGGCCTGCTTAATCACGAATGATTCGAGCTGCCAATAATTTTTTTTTAAATAAAAGGTTGAGGGACCCTAATTTGATAAAAGAGTTAAAATATTTTTCTCTTTTATTTTTCAGGATTAATAATGGGATCATTCAATCCATTTGCGGCAATTCTCAAGGAACATAAACTAATTGGACCAAATTTTATCACATGAAAACAGAACCTCGATATTGTTTTGACATCTGACGACTATAGGTTTATATTGCATGACCCCTGTCCTCCCATTCCTCATTGTGGATCTACCGAACAGGAGATCCAAGATTATGAGAAGTGGATGAAGACTGATCGAATGGCTAGCTAATACATCCTGGCATCTACGTCGGATGTTCTGCAAAGCCAGCATCAGTTTATGGCATCTGCAGCTGAGATCATGTTGAACCTTATAGAAATATTTGGTGATCAGGGTCGGGCAGCAAGGCAGGTGACCATGAGGGCTCTCATGAATACAACCATGGCTGAGGGTACACCTGTTAGGGACTACGTTTTGTAGATGATCGGTCTTCTTAACGAACTGGAGGTCTTTGGAGCGGAAATTGGTGCAAAATCTCAAATCGATATCGTGCTCCAGTCACTACCCGATTCATTTCAGCAATTCCACCTAAATTATACTATGAACAAACTAGATTTTTCTCTCACAGAATTGTTGAAAAAACTACAGGCAGCATAAGGTGTTATCCTCAAGTCAACCCCTGCATTTGTTGCTGAAAAGACTTATACTTCAAGCCAGGAGGTGGTAAGAAGAAGAAGAAAGGACAGTAATAGAAAAATACAAGAAGGTTGGCAAGGCTAAGCCATCACTTGCCAAGGTGAAGGTAAAGTCACCAAATGGCACGTGCTATTTTTGTCAGAAACCAGGACACTAGAAGAGGGACTGTCCTGACTGCAAGAACAAGCTAGCTGTAGGTATTGCTTTTTCTCTAGTAGTTGAATCATGTTTAGCGCTTGTATCTACGAAAATCTGGTGTGTAGATACGGGAGCCACTAATCATGTCTGCAATTCTTTGCAGGGGTTCTGGGTAACCAAGCAGCTTAGAGAGGGAGAGGTGTACTTCATATGGGGAATAACTCCCAAGTGTCTGCTGTTGCAGTGTGAGAAGTAGTTCTTTATTTAAGTAGAAATAAATATTAAATTTTGAAGAACATTTTATATGTACCTAAAATCAGGCAGAACTTAATTTTGAATTCCTGTTTGGGGAATGATGGATATTGTATTTCTTCTAATAAGCTTTCATGCAGTATTATGGTTGAAAAATAATTTATTTGACGCGGTACATTAAAAAATGCTCTTTATGTTTTACACCATGTTATTTCTGCTGGTAAAAATAATGAGGTGAATAATTTACATGTTTTACCACTTAAAAAGAAAGTTTTTTACTTGGACCAAACACTGCTTTGGCATCTTCGTTTAGGTCATGTTAATCTAAAAAGGACGCAAAGACTAGTTGAAAATGGACCTTTAGGTTCATTAGAAGTGGAGGCACTTCTAGTCTGCGAATCCTATTATGAAGGTAAGATGACCAAAAGGTCGTTACGGCCAAGGAACTTAGAGCCAAAGAAGTGTTAGGATTGATTCACTCTGATTTATGTGGTTCTATGAACATTCATGCAAGAGGTGGGTATGAGTATTTCGTCACTTTTATTGACGATTACTCTAGGTATGGATACGTTAACGTACTTCACCGCAAGTCTGAAACCTTTAAAAAATTCAAAGTGTGTAAGACGGAAGCGGAGAAGCAAATAGGTAAAATTATCAAAATTTTACGATCTGATCGTGGAGGTGAATACCACTCTAGGGAGTTCATGAACTACTTATCAGAACATGGGATAACATCCCAGTTATCTGCACCAGGTATGCCTCAGTAGAATGGTGTAGCAGAAAGGAGAAATAAGTCCCTTAAGGAGATGGTGAGGTGCATGATGTGTTATTTAGATTTATTGCATTCGTTTTGGGTGTATGCATTAGAAACGGCGGTATATATTCTGAATTCGGTGCCTACTAAGGCAGTTCTCGGAACCCCTTTGGAGTTATGAACTGAGTGTAAGCCAAATCTTAAATACTTCCGGATATGGGGTTGCCCAGCACACGTGTTGGTGGGAGATACAAGTATGGTGGAACCAAAGACAGATGTTTATATTTTTTATAGGGTACCCTAAAGGAACTAAATGTGGTTTATTTTATGATCCTAAGAGTCAGAAGGTATTTGTTAGGACAAATGCCAGATTCTTGGAAGAGGATTATGTAATAAATCAGAAACTCCAGTCACAAGTTATTCTTGAAAAGGTGAGGAATGAAAATATGGTACAAGTGGAAAACATATCTAATGAACGGAACGAGATATCACATATCGTAAGTACACAGCAAGAGCTTCGTCGTAGTGGGAGGATTGTTCGTCAACCCGAGAGATTCATGTTCTTGGGATAGTTTTACGACAAGATCCCGAAAGAACATGATGCCGAACCCAGAAACTATAATGAAGCACTACCAGACAAGGATGTAGTATTATGACAAAAAGCTATGGAATCTGAGATAGAGTCCATGTACTCTAATCAGGTCTGGGAGCTTGTGGATCCATTAGATGGGATAAAATTCATCGGGTGCAAATGGATCTTCAAGAAAAGAGAGAAGTGGGAAAAGTAGAAACCTTCAAAATTAGGCTTGTTGCGAAGGGATTTACTCAGAAAGAAGGGTTCGATTATGAGGAAACCTATTCGCCGGTAGCAATGCTTAAGTCAATTCGGATTCTCTTATCCATTGCTGCTCATCTCGATTACGAGATTTGGCAAATGGATGTCAAGACGAAATTTCTTAACGGAAGTCTTGACGAGAGCATCTATATGATGCAACCAGATGGGTTCATAGCAAAGGGCCAGGAGCATATGATCTGCAAGCTAAAAAAATTTATTTATGGGCTTAAGCAAGCAACAAGATCTTAGAATACTCGATTTGACCAGACGATTAAAAGTTTTGGTTTTGATCAGTGTCCTATCGAGTATTGCGTATACTGGAAGCGAGATGGGCATAAGGTGGCATTTTTAGTCATTTATGTTGATGACATTTTCCTAATCAGAAACGATGTGGGGTTGCTATCTTCGGTGAACGTATGGTTATCGAGTCAATTTGACATGAAGGACTTGGGAGATGCAGCCAAATCCTTGAAACTAAGCTCATACGAGATTGATCACATAGGATGTTAGGCTTATCCCAAGCCCATTATATTGACTTGATTATTGCTCGATTTGGCATTAAAAATTCTAAGAAAGAATTTATTCCTTTCAGACATGGATTACTCTATCTAGGGATCAATGTCCTAGGACACACCTCAGGAGATAGAGAGGATGAGAGGTATTTCTTATGCTTCAGTAGTAGAAAGTCTCATGTATGCCATGCTCTGCACTAGACCAGATACCTGTTATGCCGTAGGCATGGGAAGCAGATAATAGTCTAATCCAGGGAAAGAGCATTAGACTGCGGTCAAGAATATACTCAAGTAGCTGAAAATGACTAGAAAGTATATGTTGGTGTACCAGACTGATAGTTTTATACCCCTTGGGTATACTGACTCAGATTTCTAGGCAGATGGAGATTCTATGAGGTCTACCTCGGGCTATGTGTTTACCATGGGAGGTGGAGCCATCAGTTGGAGGAGCGTCAAGCAGTCTTATATTGCTGACTCTACCATGGAGGCTGAATATGTTGCATCTTCGGATCCAGCTAAGGAAGCAGTCTGGCTCACGAACTTCCTGAAGGACTTGGATGAGGTACCCTCGGTTCAATCGCCTATTGTACTCTATTATGATAACAGTGGAGTGATTACGAAGTTGAAGGAACCAAGAGTTCACAAAAAGGGGGAAGCACATTGAGAGGAAGTATCATCTCATCCGGGAGACGTGGTAGTTTTCAAGATAGCATCTGCGGATAACCTAACGGATCGTTTTACTAAGGCATTGTCTCATAAAGTCTTTGATAACCATGTAGAAGGGTTAGGTGTCAGGTGTGTTCTTGCATGGCTTTGAGTATAAGTGGGAGATTATTGAAAATGTATATTGAAAAGTCATGCTTTTTACGTATTTTATTCTGGATCCCTAGCTTATTAATAAGAAACATTTGAGATTGTTTTGCATTTATGATTTCATATTTATATTTGTGATGTTTGAATGCATAGTACGTATATTCTGTCCAGTATTTGACTCGGTGCGTGCTGCACGAAAGATCGGGACAAAGGTTCTGACTGATTATACAGGTAGGCTCACAATCGCAATGGATCCAGAAATTCCATTGGTACGATTGTAATACATCGTTATAGTAGCTGGTCTTAGTTAGGTCGAACGGATCGAATTCGAGTTTTGAGAATTCGATGTTTGAGCTCGATGTGTTAGTACATTTAGAGTGTATTGAGCGGGATCAACGGGATGATCGATTCTATACTGACTATATGAATTGATCCGCATCCTGTATTATCATGTATTGCACGAACTCTTAATCCCGAAGTGATTGATTAATTGTGTTCAGATAATGTATAGTACTTTGAGTCGTCAATGGTTGAGATTTTCTCCATAAGATCAACAATACCGATGAGTTGGGTACTGGTATTATTTGTCTGATGATTGATAATCAGCTGACAGAAAGCACGTCCAATTTAGGTTGAGGAGTTTCCCATCGTGTGCTTTGCTTATAGGTTTGATTATGCTAAACTTGTACAGTAGGTTTTCAGATCCGGCATATCAAAAGGTTAAGCGGCGCAGTTTCGAGGAAAAGAGAATAATTAAATCGGATTGTCAGTAACCTAATTTATTTATTGGAAATTCATATCTTAAACGTGGAGGGTATTAAGTGCATTTCATAATTGGAAACTCAAGACATAATTTGAGTTAGAGCCAGGAGTTCATCAAGACCTTTAGTGAAATAAGTTCTGGTTCATGTGAGAAAAGATCTAACTCGGGGACAGAGTTAGGGATATCCAATTTTCTCGTACGGTTAGCCCAAATTCTATACTTTCTCGTGATCCATCACGTAACTCACTATATGCACGGTTATTTTTCTTATTGGTTTTGGTTATTATTTAATTTAATTTGAATGGTGATTTTGCCGCCGAGTACATTCAGGAATTAAATTAAATTGTTGGTGAACGATTTTAGAATTTGGCACACCTAGGGATTACTCCCTAGGTGGCCGGCTCTTATAGGGAGAAAATGAGTTTATTTTATGTTAAGTTTATATTCTTTTTTATCCTTCTAGGAAAGTGTGGATATATATACTTAATACAATATATTCTTTTATATTATAAAAGGAAGTTTCAAAACAAAAATTCTAAATTCTCCTAACCTAGCTGCAACTCTCTCTCTCTCCCTTTGGGAAATTCATATTTTGCCTTTTGGAGATAAGTGTGAGAAGAAACCAAGGCAAGAATACACGAAGATCCGAATCGGTGCCCACTCGCCAGGATCGTCGCGTGCGTCGGGATATACGTGAGAAGATCGTTGGGTCGTCTCGGATCGTTGTTCGGCATCAAAGAAACTTGTTCAAGTTTCTTGAAGGTATATTTAATCATAAAATATCATATTATTTTATTATTTTTCATGAAAATTGCACAACGTCATTTTTTACGGTCACGACGTCATTCATCGAACTTTTTTTGCTGCGCAGCTCTAACAACAAGTTGTTCTTGAAGAGGTGAGGAATGAATATTTGGTACAACCGGAAAACATACCTAAGGAACATAATGAGATACCACCTATCGTGAGTACACAGCAGGAGCTTCGTCGTAGTGGCAGGGTTGTTCGTCAACTCGAGAGGTTCATGTTCTTGGAAGAGTCTTACGGTAAGATCCCGAAAGAACATGATACCGAACTCAAAAACGGTAATGAAGCACTACAAGACAATGATGCAGAATTATGGCAAAAGGCTATGGAATCTGAGATAGAGTTCATGTACTCTAATCAGGTGTGGGAGCTGGTAAATCCATTAGATGGGATAAAACTCATCGGGTGCAAATGGATCTTCAAGCAAAAGAGAGGAGTGGACGGGGAGGTAGAAACCTTCAAAGGTAGGCTTGTTGTGAATGGGTTTACTAAAAAGGAAGGGTTCAATTATGAGAAAACCTATTCGCCGGTAGCTATGCTTAAGTCAATTCGGATTCTCTTACCCATTGCTGCTCATCTCGATTACGAGATTTGGCAAATGAACGTCAAGACAGCATTTCTTAACGAAAGTCTTGACGAGAGCATCCATATGAAGCAGCCAGATGGGTTCATAAAAAAAGGCCAGGAGCACATGATGTGCAAGCTTAAGAAATCTATTTATGAGCTTAAGCAAGTATCAAGGTCTTAGAATACTCGATTTGACCAGGCGATTAAAAACTTTGGCTTTAATCAGTGTCCTATCGAGTATTGCGTGTACTGGAAGCGCGATGGGCATAAGGTGGCATTTTTAGTCATTTATGTTGATGACATTCTCCTAATCGGAAACGATGTGGTGTTGCTATCTTCGGTGAATGTGTGATTATCGAGTCAATTTGGCATGAAGGACTTGGGAGAAGCGAGCTAAATCCTTGGGTTCAAGCTCATACGAGATCGATCACGTAGGACGTTGGGCTTATCCCATGCCCGTTATATTGACTTGATTATTGCTCGATTTGGCATAAAAAATTTTAAAAATGATTTATTCCTTTCAGACATGGGATTACTCTATCTAGGGATCAGTGTCCTAGGACATCTTAGGAGATAGAGAGGATGAGATGTATTCCTTATGCTTCAGCAGTAAAAAATCTCATGTATGCCATACTCTGCACTAGACCAGATATCTGTTATGCCGTAGGCATGGTAGCAGATATCAGTCTAATCTAGGGAAAGAGCGTTGGACTGCGATCAAGAATATACTCAAGTACCTGAAAACGACTAGAGAGTATATGTTGGTGTACCAGGTTGATAGTCTTATACCTCTTGAGTATACTGACTAAGATTTCCAGCCTGATAGAGATTCTAGGAGGTCTACCTCGGGCTATGTGTTTACCTTGGGAGGTGAAGCCATCAGTTGGAGGAGCATGAAGCAGTCTTGTATTGCTGACTCTACCATGGAGGCTGAATATGTTGCAGCTTCGGATGCAGCTAAAGAAGCGGTTTGGCTCAAAAACTTTCTAAAGGACTTGGATGTGGTACCCTCGGTACAATCGCCTATTGTACTCTATTTTGATAACAGTGGAGCGATTGCGAACTCGAAGGAACCAAGAGTCCACAACAGGGGAAAGCATATTGAGCGAAAGTATCATCTCATCCGGGAGATCGTGCAGCATGGAGACGTAGTAGTTTCCAAGATAGTATCTGCGGATAACCTAGCATATCCTTTTACTAAGGCATTGTCTCAGAAAATCTTTGATGACCATGTAGAAGGGTTAGGTGTCAGGTGTGCTCCTACATAGCTTTCAGTATCAGTAGGAGATTGTTGGGAATGTATACTGAAAAATCATGCTTTTATGTAATTTTTTCTGGATTCCTGGCATGTTATTGAGAAACATTTGAGATGGTTTTGCATTTATGATTTCATATTTTTATTTGTGAAGTATGAATGCAAAGTCCATTTATTCTATCCAGTATTTGACTCGGTGCGTGCTGCACGAAAGATCGGGTCAAAAGTTCTGATAGATTATACAGGTAGGCTCACAATCGTAATGGACCCGAACATTCTATTGGTACGATTATAGTACATCGTTATAGTAGCTGGTCTTGGCTAGGTTGAACGGATCGAATTCTGATTTTAAATTCGATATTCGAGCTCGATGTGTTAATACACTTGGAATGTATTAAGCGGGATCAACGGGAAGATCGATTCTATACTGACTATATGAATTGATCCACATCCCGTACTATCATGTATTGCACGAACTCTTAATTCCAAAATAATTGATTAATTGTGTTCAGATAATGTACAGTACTTGAGTCGTCAATGGTTTAGATTTCCTCCATGAGATCAACAATACCGATGAGTTGGGTACCGGCTTTATTTGTCCGATGATTGATAATCAGCTGACGAAAACCACGTCTGATTTAGGTTAAGGAGTTTCTCCTCGTGTGCTTTGCTTATAGGTTTGATTATACTAAACATGTACAGTGGATCTTCGGATCCGGCATATCAAAAGGTTAAGCGGTGGTTGTGAGAAGAAGAGAATAATTAAATTAGGTTGTCAGTAACCTAATTTATTTATCGGGAATCCATATCTTAAACGTGAGGAGAATTCAGTGCATTTGATAATTGGAGACTCAAGACATAATTTGAGTTTGGACCGGTAGTTCTGGTAGGACCTTTAGTGGAATAAGTTCTGGTTCGTACGGGAAAGAATCTAACTCAGGAACAAAGTTAGGGATATCCAGTTTTCTCGTACGGTTAACCCGAATCCTATACTTTCTCGTGATCCCTCACGTAACCCATTATACGCACGGATATTTTTTTTTGTTGGTTTTGGTAATTATTTAATTTAATTTGAATGCTGATTTTTCCACCGGGGACATTCAGGAATTAAATTAAATTAATGAGGGATGATTTTGGTATTTGATACACATAGGGATTACTTCCTAAGTGGGCGACCCTAGGAGATGGTGGGTTAAATTACATATGTTAAGTATATCTCTTTATATCCTTTTAGGAAGGAGATGATATACTTAATATATTTTTTGAGATATTTATATATATCAAGTGGAGTCTAATTAAGAAAAATTTAACCCTAATTCTCCCATATAGCCGCCGGCCTCCTCTCCTCTTTGGTAATTAATTTTGCCTTTTTGGAGATCATTGTGTGAGAGAAAACCAAGGTAGAAAGAACACTTCAATCGGAATCGGTGACCACACATCGTGATCATCGTAGTGCGTTCGGGTCATACGTGAGAATGTTGGAAGGTCGTCTTCAACGTATTTGGGATTTCTAGAAACTTATCGACAAGTTTCATAGAGGTATTAAACTTTTAAAATCAATATAGTTTTCGTTTTTCATGAAAATCGCATACGTCGTTTTTTACGGTCACGACGTCGATTCAAAAATTAATTTTTTTTTCGCTGCGCGGCTCCCTCTCCATCAAAACGTCATTTGGAATGCAACCACCTATCCAAAAAGGTGTCAAAGTGGTGGCCGCTATCTTTAATTGTACGAATAGTACAGGCTGATACCTTTATGGCAATGACAGTGGCAGCCGTGACTTTCAAAAGTCGCAGCTAGCTTTAGGGTTTCACAAATGTAGCAGCCGTGAGAACTGGGAGTCGCGGCCTATTCTATGATCACAAAAAGGTGGCGGCCGTAAGTGTAAGGACACGGCTTGTTATAGGGTTTTGAAAAAAGGTAGTGGCCGTGAGGTTTATGGATGTCGAGGCCTAAAAGTTTTTTGTGATTTCTTAGGTTTTTGACTGAATTCTTGACTTTACTTGCTTGGGAGTATTCTTAAGCACAATTCTCATATTTTTATTTTTGAGGAGCATTCCAGATGGGTGCCTAAAATTCTGCTTGGTCAAATTATGATGTCTACAAATATCATTCCAAGAATGATCATGACCCTAATGCATTCTCATTACTTTGTAATTTGAAAAAGTTCCACTTGAATTCCACTCTCATGCCATTATGCATGAGTAATCCTATTCACCTAATGGATGTGTGGACCGAATGCAATATTCATTATTCCAATATTACATTCCATGATTCACACTTTAGATGCTTGATCACAGGTTTGAGGTTTGCTGGAGTTTTACTTTTCTTGTTCTTCGTTCTTGTTCTTCGTTTGTTCTTCCTTTTTTTCCAATAATATAAAATCTAAACAAAAAATAAGAACTAGTAATCAAAAAATAATTATTTTTGCATTGATCATATGCCTTAGAGGAGTTCATAATCAATTTACCGTGATGAAGCCTCGTGGTTAAAAAATAATAATTATTATCATTCAAACTATGCAATCAAACATGCAAAATAAATAATGACCATTAAAAGGGACTATATTGTTTGCAAAATTGAGTTAGCACAATCTAAATTTATGCAAACCCATGATTAAATCATACATAATCAAAGACGGCTCTGATGCCAATTGTTGGAATAAAGTGCAAAAATCTTAAAATTATATTAATGATTTTAGTCAAAAAATATCCGAACGGGTAAACGCCGAAACTAGCTCTAAATTAAAATTTTTGATATCGAACAATCAAAATAAAACCTGCGAATACTCTCAAAGTTAGTTTTAGGATTATACCTTTTGAAATCTGGTTAGATGATTTCGGTTGTTGCAACAAGTTTCAGTCAACAATTCGTCGCGATTTTTGACTTCTAGTCAAATCTCCGACACAAGTCTTCTGTTGTATTCCCTAATGTGAAACATAAATAAAGTGTGGGTTTTGATCTATCGTGTTCTTTAAAACTTGTCCAGTTGCCTCTTCTTTAGATTCACAAGACGTGAAAATCCTAGAACGTTATATGAAATATTTGGCAGTTAGATTTTATAACAACATATAAATAAGTTATAGCAGCGACCTATGGAGTAAATAAGACATGAGCTTTCAATGTAATTATGAAATCATGTCTCAACCTAGAAGCAATTTATAAAAACATAAATTATAATTCATTCTACTAAAGAATTATAATTGCACTCCCAACCTTATTCTCAAAATCGTAGTATTCGAGCTCATGTTATTAAATGTTTAATTATTCTCCCCACGTTAAGATTACAGATACCGGACGATTAAATTAAATTACTGATAATTATATTTAATCAATTTTTTAGAAAATTTCTTAAATTCTTTCGCTTAACTTATTTGACTGCCATATTATAAAATTCAACTGTAGGGTTTGGCTCAGACAAAACTTATAAGTTTCTTTAAGGGGGTATCATCAATTTTGGTTTTTTAAAACATGAATTCCATCAATAATTAATATTCACCATATAATTAATATCGTTATCCAACTCACCGAGATTATAGATCCATACAAGATCACACCCTCAAATGAATCAAAATAATGAATATTAAATATACGTAAATAATAATTATTTCATGATTAAAAGTATAAGCACTCATAATAACCATGGGGTGTCAATTAATTTATAAAATTAGTATAAAATTAATTGCTCTAATTTCGTCCTATTCAATACATAGCGTGTATTACTACAATAAGTCAAAATAATTGTCGAAACAATTACTGTTCCCTGTAATCAAGACAGATCTATAAAAATATTGTAGTACAACCGTATCGATGGTGTATCCAATTACATCTTAATTATGAATCAAAATCTATATTCTATAAGAATTGATAATCTGGTCTTCTGTGTATAAGCCAAACTCTACATACCAGATTAAATACTATGTAGAATAAACTAAATTCATGTACAACATTAAATAAATAATAAAACGCATACATTGCTCATTTAAATTCTCATAAAAATAAAAAATTTAATTTTATTAAAAAATAAAATTAAATACTAAAACAAAATAAATAATTTTTAGTATACACCATAACAGTATGAGTCGTGACAAGAGTGGTATCATAGCACAATTTTGAAAATATTCACACACAATTTCCTCGGAGCTATTGGATAGGCATAGTTAACTATGCCTATAGACCTAGGCATAGTTATCACAAGCGAGCTATGCAAAGCCCAATGCGGTTTCAACCGTTAACTAGGTTCCTCTTGCCAAAATCCAACACAATTACGACTCCAATTCCTAACAATTTCAAATGTTCTCATAATTCATATATTCGAATATAAAGGTTCGAAAACCCCCAAATCAATATCTCATATCATTCATATTCATCAATTCATTATGTTTACCCAAAATTTGCAACCTATTATCGACCGTTTTCACATATCATAAAATTTATCAAATTCATACACAACTAGGTTAATATAACCCCAACTTATTTAATAATTTCATCAATTTCATCGTTTGGACCTAACAACCCCAATGCCCCAATTTTCATAATTTTGACTCAAGTCAAACCCCAACTTTCAAAATCACAAGTCAACGGTTCTCCAACAACAATATCATGATAAACTCATTACAAATTATCTATAAACTCAAGATTTAGCATGTTTTATCATAAAACCCTAACCTAGTGTTTTAAAAATAAGAATTTCTCATGCTTTCATGTATAAATTCAAAATATACAATTCATATCCAACAAACATTCATAGATAGTCATAGATCCTATCTCTTAAGTGCCTAAACAATAAGAATCGGTCATCTAGCAAGCTCCAACCAAGCGAATCTCCAACCGAGTGGTAGGAATTAAGCTTTTAAAGCGTATCTCAAACCTCCAACGAGTGTTCACTCGAGAGAAAAGCAAGAAACCACCTCTAATGGAGCAAGAGAAGCTCCATGGAACACCAAATCTGGTTCTAGGGATCTATCCTCAAATTTTTAGAGAGAGGGAGAGAAGTTAGAATTAAGGAAACAGTGTTAAGACCCGAAATTAGAAACTCCTCTGTCGATACCCTGCTCGAGCGAACCTTTAGCTGCTCAAACAGCCAACGCTAAGCAAGGCCCCGAGCAAAAGATATATACATGGTCCAAACTTTATGCCAAACACCTTAAGGCTTACCCAAACAACCCTTAACAATTATTCTCATGCATTATCAAGCATATAGTTATTATCACTTGACATTACCATTGTTAAAATTTAATTCTTTCACGAAATTAAACACTTAACTGTTGTTCAGCAAAAAGACTACGACAAGATTTAATTAATCATTACAATTTAAAATGGACGAGATCCCTACAAATACGAACAAGTTCCCAATGTTGTTAAGATGCTTCTTCTTAGTTGGTTGTGGTTACAGGCAAGTTTTTGAGTTCTATTTTGAAAAGTGTTAATAATCTTACGTGTCTTAAGATTGACACCGATTCTGGGTATTAAAATGTTGATGTTGTAGTTGAGCGATATGTATTAGGAATCTACACCGTCGGGAGGCTTCGAGCCAAGGTAAGTTTGTACCAAATTAATCTTACCTTAACCAACAAATCTCGTACATTTACTTTCTAAATGATATTATTGAGTAAATAACTTGGTTATACAGTTATTATCTTGCATGGCGGGTTTCGGTCGACCAGAGTTGTCTATACATAGAGATTGGGGTAGGACGGTCTTTATATACGGTTCAAAACCTTAGGCTCACCAAGTTAATTTAATCTTGGGGTTGTAACTAAATCAATGATTGAACTGGTATCCGTTACTAATGTTGGGTCCAAAACTTAAGATCCAGTGATATAATATATGAATTAAGTCAGAAAAAAAAATTCGGACGAGCAAGTGCCAAAATAGGCTCAAAATTAAAAATTTTTATATTAAACAATCAAAAAATATAAACCCGATATAATCCTAAAGTTATAAAAGAATTATAGCTTCAAAATCTATTTGATTTGATTTCGTTTTATGCAACAAATTTTAGTCAATAGATCACTGCGGTTGTTGAGTGACAATCTATTCTCCAATATGCCTTCAGTTGTATTCTCGAATGCAAAGAACACGATTATAGTATGGGCTGTGTTCTTCGTCTTTTTTAACCCCTAACTAGCTAGATTTAGTTTTTATAAAAATATGGGAACTCTAATCTTGAAAACAAATTGACTAAATTATGAGGCTAGGGCTTGTAACATCATTTTTATAGGCTGCAGCAGGGACTTGTAGAGTAAATAAGACATGTGCTGTTAATATAATTATGAAACCCTAGCTCAACCCAGAAATAATTTGATAAAAACATAAATTATAATTCATTATACTAAAGAATTATAATTACACTCCTAGCCTTATTCTCAAAATCGAAATATTCGAGTTTCTGTTATTAAATACTTTTCACGCTAAGATTACAGATACCCGCCAATTAAATTAAATTACTAATAATTTTATTTAATCGACTTTTTAAAAAAATTCTTAAGACCTTCCGCTTAACTTATTTAATATGTCGGATTATAGAATCCACCTGCAAGGTTTGGCATAATCAAAATTTATAACCTTTTTCAAGTGGATATCATCAATCCTGATCACGGAACGTAAATTTCGTCAATAATTAATATCCACCATTTAATTAAGACCGTTATCCAACTTACCGGAATTGTTAATTTATAAAAAAATGCACTCTTTAATGAATCAAAATAACGAATATTAAATGTACGTGTATAATAATTATTTTGAGTTAAAAGTATAAGTATTCATAATAACCATGGGGTGTAAATTAATTTATATAGTCAATATAAAATTAATTATCCCAACACGGTCATGTTCAATACATACAAAGTATACTAACACAATGAGTTTGAACAATTGTCGAAACAATTACCGTCCTCTATAATTAATACAGATCTACTAAAACAGTTGTACCGTTGATGTATTCAATTCCATTTAAGACTGTGAATCAAAAACTTATATTCCACAAAAATTAATAAATTTGGTCTTCTATGTATAAGCTAAACTCTACACACCAAATTAAATACTATGTAGAATAAAAAACACACATGCACAACATTAAATAAATAACAAAATGCATAAATTTGCTCATGAAAATTATCATAAAATGAAAAACTAATTTTATCAATAAAAAAAATTAAATACCAAAACTCAAAATATGATTTTTAGTATACAATCCTGACAACTAGTTTATTTACTGATACATATTACCTTAGGTTGTATATTATATCTTCTTGTATCAATTTGTTATCACATCAATGTTTACTTGTACTATGATTTATATGATCTGCACAGTTTAGAAATTTTGTTTCAATTGATTTCTGTTGAGTTTTGTTGTTCATAGCATTTCATACTAAGTTATGAAGACATCGAGGACCTAGTCGAGGACCTTTTAGCAGATGAAGTGAAGCGGTAGCTCACTTAGTCCATTTATAGGCCTTAAATTGTTATTGTTGTTTTAGTTTTCAATAGTTGTTGTTTTAGTTTTCAATTAGAATGTGTCAAACTTGTAGTTAATTTTCTTAATTTTTATGGTAATATAATCTTAAACGTTTTGTGTTACTATTTGTACTTGATATATGATGAGGTAGCATTTGTTTACATTTTTGGCAAACATAGGAGTTTTGTGGATGTTACCAAAAATTTGGGGCATCATATTTGGTATTGGAGCAAGTTTCAACTCCTACCTATCTGAACATTTTACAAACCGTAGACTTTATAACTCGCATGTGATGTTAAGCATTTGTCTAGAAAGTCTTGAGTTCTAATTTATAGTGGATTAGAAAAGCTACATAACCATAAGGTGTCCACACCCTTGAATCCCTACGCCCTAATGCCTAGCATCTAGATGGCACTTTTTCTTGTGAGCAACTTCACCATCTTATTATGATCATTCACAACCTTAACATCATGCTTAATCCCAACGTTTTCAATCTGTACACCATCACCAAATATTATCTAAAAATCAGACAAGTTATATCACCAAGTTCACTACTATCTAAGTTATCACTTATCTTATCACCTACCTTATAGCATTGACCAACCTTTTTGTATGGTCATTCACACTCTATATAGTAACTGGATAAAATCTCACCATTTGATGGCACTATTATAACAGGTTTCAATCTCTTTTTTTGTGTAAATCACCACAATTGCCAGCCCTTTATATAAGCTTGCAACATTCAAATTACATTATTGCATGTCATCAAGAATTTGTTTTAAATCCATGTCTAAACTATACCAGGCAACATAAATTACATCTCAATGTTTGTTTTAGTACCATATGGGTAGTCTTTAATCTCAAACATTGACATTCTGTCAAGGACACAATTGTTTATGTCATTAACTTAACGCTTTGGTATTTTACGTGTTATTTCCACGCAAATGTAATCCAAATAGTACAACTCAATTGTAAAGTTTAACATATTATCTCAACAAGAAAAGAACAAAGAAATAGCATGACTGACACATTCATTATTAAAGAAAACACATTCAATACAACATACAATATTAAAACATTCAAATCAAATTACCCAAAAAAATAAACATTCAAATCAACAACACACAACCTAAAAAAGTTCAAGACTTATACTTTGGCACCATTCAGTCAAACAAAGGGCAAGTTTATCGAAATTAAAATAGGCTATGAAGCATACCTTATTGCAACTTAAAGCTTTCTTCAATAAATTTGTCAAAGATCCTTCATCATGAAACACTCTTGTAATTAATTTGCAATGACTTCACCGTTGATCATATCAAAACCCCTAATTATTTTTTTTTCAATTTCTCCTTCTTCTCTCATATATCGTGCAAGATAGAATTGTTCCCATGCTATCTTTAGGATCCTCATATATAGGGATAATTCAGACATTTTCATAAGTAATTTAACAGATAATAAGAGTGCCTTTTAGTTTACGAACGGTATAAAATTAATTATGTGGTTATTAGTAAAGGTGAGGAGGTAAGTTGCATATGGCCCAAACCTTAAGGAAGCAAGTAAAATTAACTCTATATTGTTTTAAACTTGGTATAAAAGTCATACTTCAACGAGGCTCAATGTTTTGGAGGCTCAATGCTTTGAATGCCACGTGATCATGTAGTAAAAAAGATTTTTATATATAATATTATTTTTTGTTTACAGAAATTATGTTTATTTTTTTCGCGGCTAAAAAGTGACTATTAATATTTTTTTGTCATGGTTTTAAAATAAAACTGAAATTGTTTCACGGTTAAAAACCAAGATTGTATGGGTATGATCTTGGTTAAAAACTGATATTATTTCTTGAAACTTTTAATCACACTTGCATACATCTCGATTTTAGAACCAAAATAATATACTTTTAATCTTAGTTAATAACCGAGATGTTTTATTTTACGATTTTTGTAGTAGTGAACTCATATAGTATCAGTCATCATTTTAAATTTATCGCTATAAAATACTACAGATATTTTTTATAAGATATTATCTAATAATAAATATTTTAATATAACATAGATATTTTTTAATAAAAAAATTTTGAACTAATTATTCTAAATTTAAAATTTACTTTCCATTATTTATAGTAAGATAGCTAAAATGAAAGTGATATAATTCAATACTAATATTAGTTTAAAAACTCTTCTTTTATGCTATGTTTGAAACTTGAATTTGAGTAGCAAACTATAAAGAAATTAAAAGAAAAGACAAAAAAATTAAGTAAAAATTATTTTTTATTTAATTTAAGCACACCAGTACCTACCTTATATATTTCATACTATCCTGTACCACTGGATATTTTTCAGTACTATGACTACTGATATTTTGAATCACACATAATTAAAATAGTAAGATACCGATTTTTTTCCACCCAATATGTATTTACCGTTATAGTCGGGTAGGTTACGATATTCCTTTGTACTTCACTTTATCTTTACAATATTTTATATATATATATATATATAGCCTTGAAAAAGTTGAGGTTGACCTAGAAAGCTTTGGGATTCCTAGTTCTTCCCCATATTGGTTGGACACCAAGTAATGCATTTGTTCTTTGAATGAGGGCTCATCCCAACCTCTCATTTACTGTAATATTGCTTTGTATGACTATGACCATTGATATGAATGGCATCTTTCATGATTGTGTTGACTCATTCATGGCCCCTTCTGCATATGCCTTAGTCAATCTGTAAAAGGGTGCATTGATGTTGAAAACACCAAATAAATCCCACTTGCTTGAAAGGAGATGAACAGTTCCTAAAAGAAACAAAATGCATGGAAAATTAAGAACAAGAACTATGAATTTGTTTTGTGTCTTAAATTGTTGGAAAGAAAGGGAAAAGAAAGGAAAAAGATACGAAAAGAAAAACGAGGCAAGATCTAGAAACTATTACTTTATTTGGTTTGATTGAGTTAGGAATGTGAAGCAAATGAATAAGTATTTTATTTCAAAAAACTCCTTATCCAAGATCAAAATATGCGTTGACATAAAATAGTTACATTTAAGTAATCATATTTGATCTATCATCTATCTTGGCACAACAATAAATTAATCATCACATGGAAGTGAAAACTATCACTGATCACAAAAATTGCTATATTATTTCAAAAAGAAAACAACATAAGAAAGGCATTCCCACAAAACTTGTGCTCTTTGTTAGTGCTTCTAAGCCCACTTTGCCAAGAGGGACATGCAACCCACCCCTAGCAGAAGTGAGAGATTGGAACCAAGTTGGAGTTTTAGATTTCTTTGCATTCTTGGGTTCATAAAATCTGCAGCGAGAAGGTCGACAAGCGCCATGTAAACAAGGATTCCGGCAGAAGCAGCATTGAATATGCCCTCGATAATAAGAGCAGTTTGGCTATTTTCGCTGTAGATGGTTGAGATTCCAAAGCCGATGGCAATCCCTATTGGTGTGGTTAGGGAGAAGAAAATTGCCATTATCACGACAGCTCGAGCCTTAAATTTTGCCTACAAAAGTAGTTAAAACTATATGTTCGTTAGGTAACCAAACTTAATTTCTTAATTTTTCTAGCAATAAAATCAAATTGTAATGATAATAATCATGTCATAAATAAAACTAGCAAAACATTCCCAATCATAGATGAGACAAAAATTTGTCGGGAGTAAGCCGAGTAGGCACTTTTTCACACTTTTTTGTGAAGTTGAAACCATGCCACAACTTTAAGAGTGTAGTTTTCTTATCAAAATTTTGATATTTATTATTGCATTTTTTAAGCACAGTGAATATGTATGTCCACGCATTACACGTCTTTCATGAATTGAGAGAGATTGAAAATATAATTTATTTTTTTAATTTTTTAATCATTTAAAAAGAAATATATTAAATTATTTTTAAAATTTTTATATAAATAAAATAAAATTTCACAAAAATTTCACCAACTTAAGTATTTCTTTATTATAGTATATATATATATAACAAGTCCACTCCATATGTTAAGCACTTATTTTCAAGCAAATATTCAATAGACTTGAGGCAAGTTTAGGTGGTACTCTAACTTTATAATTATTAGTGTGTTTAGTGAAATTTATCATTTTTTTATTATTATTTTATTCAACATGTGAAGATATGTCATCTAGTAATTTGAATAAAGTATTGTTTCAAGAGTATTGAATGATTATTCTTTACTTTCACAATGCAACTAGTGCACTGTTAGTTGACAAATTATTAATAATTTTCAGAGTACCATGTAGGTAATATTATTTTGTGTTCTTTGTCAATAAATAATTGCAACCCACGTTAGGGCATTACGTGAGTTATTCATTATTTTTTAATTACTTAATAAAAATAAAAATAAAAATAAAAATAAAAATTATTATATTTTTATTGTAAAATTTATTACTACAATAATAAACGTGAGTACCATGTAAGATTTAACATATAATACTAGGAAAACATTGAATAATTACTTTTATAATTCGCACCACGTGGCATCACTGTACGGAAGACCCTATTTTGGTGTACAATTTGACATTTACCTTCCCATTGGTTATGGCCGAGGGCTGGACCTCACATGACGCTAAGGACCTTACTTATGTACATGACTTTTTAGTACATATATATTCAGTTTACTTTAGTTTAATTTAGTTTGAAGTCCGCATTTTTTACTTTTTGTTTAAAATTTAAAAAAAATTCAATTATTAAATTTTAAAATTTTGTCTTAACGTGGTGAGCTAAAATCACTTTTTAAGAAAATATTTTTTTACTTATTTAACTTAATATTTGTTTAGAATGTGTAAAAAATTTAATTTTTTAAAGGTATAATTTTTTTTAAAAATAAAAAATAAAAAAAGTCAAATTATTTTAAATAATTTTTTGAAGTAATTTTTTTATTTTTTTACTAAATGTCTAACTTTTAAGTTGTAGTATTTAAAATATAGACACGATTTTTTTTTGTGAGAAGGGTTAATTTTTTTTATGTAAAAGTATTATGGTAATTTTATTTGAAAAAAATTACAGTGCTTAAGATATGTATTAATTTTTTTTTTAATTAAAAAAAAAAAAATTAATTAGCTTTTTTTTTTTAACCAAGTAATGCAGGTTAAAAGTTGACTTTTGCAAAAAAAAATAATAACTTAAAAATGAGAACCTTAACAGGGGCAGCCCTATTATCTCCTAGGCATTAGATGAGATTTAAAATTGAGACTTTTATATTAATTTATTTTTTTTATTTTTGAGATGCAAAATTATTAATTACATTTTCATAATTAATTTATTTTTTTCTATGTATCTTTTTAAATTGTTAATAATGTTGATTTATTTAATTTTTTGTGACATAATGAATCTAATGTATGATTTTATTAATTTTATTTTGGCTCAATATAATTTTATTGGGAAATTTAGTGAGGGGACCAGTTTCAGTACTTGTTTAGGGATAAATTTTGTATATTTTTAAATTATTTTATAAAATTTTATTTTTAAAAGTTATTAATATTTTAAATAATTATAACCACAACTAAAGTGTATTAATGCTCTCTCTCTCTATCTCTTTGAGTACATTAATGGGTGTGAGATAGAAGTACATTAATGGGTGTGCTTTCTATATATATATAGACTAGCAGCCGAATCATACCTAATACGTGTGCAATTCAAATTGATTGATGGTTTTGATGAAGATTGGCTAAATATTTGTTTTGATGGAGATCGGTTAGTATTAGAAAGCAACCGAGAAAAATTGGTGATAGGTAGAAGGGCAAAGGAAACCTGTTGTGACTATTTTTAATTTTAATTAAAATTTTATAATTTTATTAAAATATTTATTATTTTATATTTGATGAGTATTTAATTTGTGTAAAAATTTAACTTAATTGGACATCATTATTCATATGTTTAAAGCATATTTATTTTCAAATAAAAAAACCAATTTAATGAATTTTGAAAATAAAATGTAAGATGAATGTACACTGATCATATGAATAATAATGTTCAATTTACCTGAATATTTACATAAATTAACTACTCATCAAATATAAAATAATAAAATATTTTAATTAAATTATAAAATTTTAATTAAAATTAAAATTCAAGTCACAGCAAGTTCCTGGGTAGAAAATAGTGATAGAGAGAGGAATGTTTGAGTTGGGAAGTGGGGATAAGGAAAAATAAGTATTTATGGGGCAATTTACATGTTTAAACTTATAGTTAGTAAAGAATGAAAGTGTGACGAGCTTTACTTTTTAGAATTTAGGTTCCTTTTATAATAGTAATTGAAATTCCCTATTTGTTAATTTTTTTATTTTTTACTTTCTTTTAGTGGTAATTTTTTTACTATGTGATTGAATATTTTTATTTTAAACATTTATGTTACTTTTTAAGTGACAATATATATTGTTAAAGTGTGTGTATCTATCTATCTATTTATTATACAATATAAAATTTTTGATTTCATATTTGTATAAGTATCAAAATTTTAACCATTAAAATTAATAAAATAATTTTGACATTTTATTTTGTTATCTCTCATTCTTCATATTCTTCTTTGTAGAAAAGTAAATAAAAAAATTTAATTTTAAATTATTAAATTGGCTAATTAACTAATTATTAAATTATTGATATTATTTTTTGTTTACTTTTAAATTTCTAGAATTAGATATCTATATAACAAGTTAGCAAACTTAATAAGATTTTTATACAGTAATTTAACGGGGGACGAGCCTGAAACAATCAACGATTTCGATTGCATTTGTATTAGAAAAATAATTCACTCATTCTGGGTCGAAAAAAAAGTAATTTACGAAATTGTGTAATCACAACAAAATACAAACTTTTTTTCCGGTGGTGGTGTTTAATTTTTTTTCAGAACTCTTGGTATTTTTGTTTGTTGTTTCACATAATGACTTTTTTACTCTTTATTAATATCCATGTTCATTTAGGTTGAGATTCTTTATATTATTCTTTTGATATGAATTATTCTTTAAAAATAAAAATTGACATTAAATATTGAATTACACGAGCGATCATTAAAAAAATAGTAGGAGTATAATTACAGACGAGTTATCCCTAGTTAATTATACATATATAAAACATTTGTTGTGATATTTGTGTTGGTATCAAAAATCTAACGGTTAAAATGAATTAATCTTGCGTTCAATTTTGCTATCTCTCCTCTTTCATGTTCTTCTTTATAGAAAGTAAATTATAAAATTATTAATTTTTATTACATTCCATTTTACTAATTCAATGAAAAAATAATATAGCTTTTACTTTTATTATTTTTTTTATTTTTCTACATGTATAAATTTTAAAATTAATAAAATTATATTTTTAATTAAATGACTTAAAATTGAATAATTAATTAAATATTAAATTATTGATATTACTTTTTGTTTCACTCTAAAATTTTTAAAATTATATATCTATTATACAATATAATACTTTTGATGTGACATTAGTAGAAGTGTAAAAAATCTAACTATTGAAATGAAATAAATTTTTTTTTTTTTACTTTTACAAATTAACAAATTAATAAAGTTATATTTTTAATTAATTGTCTTAAAACTAACTAATTATTAAATTATTAAATTATTAAATTATTGACAAATTAACAAATTTGATGCGATTTTTATATGACAATTTAATGGCAAATAGAGCTTGATGCAATCAACATCTTCGATTGAATTTTTATTAGAAAAGTAATTCACCCATTATGAGTTAGAGAAAAAAAGTAATTTTTGTAGTAGTGTAATCACAACAAAGTATAATTTTTTTTTTTGGTGGTAGTGTTTAAACTTTTCTCGGTACTCTCGGTATTTTAGTTTATTATTTCACTTAATAATTTTTTTTTCACTTTATTAATATCGAAATTGATTGTGGTAAGATTCTTTCTATTGCTTTTTTTTTAATGGATTAATCTTTAAAAAATAAAATTTGAAATTAAGTATTAAAATACATTAACGATCTTAAGAAAAAAATGATTATAGTACCTTTAGATATGAATTATATCACTAGTATATATATTAAGTACAAGTGGTAATATTTTTTTTTGTATTCGAAATTTAATTTGTACTAATGTTAACTAAGTGGAAAATAAGAATGTTTTCGTTTTCTACGTTTAAAATGAGAATTTTTCATTTTTTGAAAACTAAATTTCTCATTATTTAGGTTTTTTATTATTATATTGGTATATTGTAAATAATTTCTCATTTTTAACAAATAAGAAATTTCTAATTTCATATTGCATTTGTACATTTAATATTTATTTCAAATTTATAATATTAATTAAGAAAGTTTTCATTATAATTTTTTTTTTATTTTTGTAGTTTCTCATTTTTGGTTCATTATTGTGCATGCAATATTTGTGCAACGTAGACTAATTTCTCATTCTTTTGTGAGAATGAAAAAATTTTCATTTTAATTTTTTTTTAAATTTTATATTCAATATAGATTTTATTTTATAATTTACGATGTGTAAATTTTGAAAATGCAGATATTA